>KQ993124.1:0-14235 GCA_001598015.1 Dorcoceras hygrometricum | reverse complement strand
CGTGAAGCAGCCAGTGGGAGATAAGCTGGATACGAGATCCATCTTATGCTACTTCATTGGGTATCCAAAGAATTCCATTGGATACTACTTCTACTATCCCAGCGAAACAAAAGTGTTTGTTTCTAGGAATGCCACCTTTATGGAAAGGGAATTTCTACTTGATAGAAAAGGCAAAATAGTAGAACTCGAAGAAGTTCGAGATCCAATCGAAGTACCAGATTAGTCTCCTGCACCTACAGAGCCAGTACCAGAAATGGTCACACCTAGATCCATCTTATGCTACTTCATTGGGTATCCAAAGAATTCCATTGGATACTACTTCTACTATCCCAGCGAAACAAAAGTGTTTGTTTCTAGAAATGCCACCTTTCTGGAAAGGGAATTTCTACTTGATAGAAAAGGTAAAATAGTAGAACTCGAAGAGGTTCGAGATCCAATCGAAGTACCAGATTAGTCTCCTGCACCTACAGAGCCAGTACCAGAAATGGTCACACCTAGGAGATCCGAAAGGATTCCTAGAGCTCCTGAGAGATATGGTTTTCTCCTTGAAGATGATCAAGGTGATCAAGTTGTTGGATCTGATCCAAGAACTTTCAAGGAGGCAATTTCCGATGCTGATTCTAATTTGTGGCTTGAAGCAATGCAGTCTGAGTTTGACTCAATGCATGCTAACCAAGTTTGGACTCTTGTTAACCCTCCCGAAGGAATCGTTCCTATTGGGTGCAAATGGGTGTACAAGAGGAAACTTGGGCCTGATGGTAAGGTAATGACCCACAAGGCGCGACTGGTCGTGAAAGGTTACACTCAAAGACAAGGAGTTGACTATGATGAAACCTTCTCGCAGTCGCAATGTTCAAGTCGATTAGAATATTGTTAGCCATAGCCGCATGGTACGACTACGAGATATGGCAAATGGATGTGAAAACTGCGTTCCTTAATGGAAACATTAAGGAAGAGATCTATATGACGCGGCCTGAGGGTTTCACATCTGTAGGAAGCGAGCATAAGGTATGCAAGCTTCAGAGATCGATCTACGGTCTCAAACAAGCATCACGAAGTTGGAACCTGAGATTCGATGAAACAATTAAGGAATTTGGTTTCATCAAGAATCCCGAGGAGCCATGTGTCTATAAAAAGGTAGTTAAAAGCGCTGTGACGTTCCTCGTACTTTATGTTGATGACATTCTACTCATTGGGAATGAAGTAGGAATGTTGCAGTCAACTAAGGTATGGTTGTCTAGCAGATTTTTGATGAAGGACATGGGTGAAGCATCCTATATTCTTGGAATATAGATCTATCGTGATAGATCTAAACGGATGCTCGGACTCACCCAAGCTACCTACATCGATACCATACTTAAGAGGTTCTATGGAAGAGTCCAAGAGAGGACACCTAACTATGTGCCACGGGGTCACTCTATCTAAGTCTATGTGTCCAAAGACTGCTGAAGAGATAGAGAGTATGGTACGTGTTTCATATGCCTCGGCTATAGGTAGTATTATGTATGGCATGATCTCGACTAGACCGGACGTCGCATATGCTCTGAGTGTCACGATCCGCTACCAGGCCAACCCCGGCCAATTGCATTGGAAGGCTGTGAAGGATATTCTTAAGTACTTACGAAGGACTAAGAATATGTTCATGGTCTATGGGGGTGGTGAACTGAAACTGGAAGGCTACACTGATTCTAGCTTCCAGTGTGACGTAGATGATTCGAAATCAACCTCTGGATTTGTATTCATGCTCAATGGTGGTGCTGTCTCTTGGAAGAGTTCCAAGCAAGACACCATCGCGGATTCAACCACTGAGGCTGAGTACATTGCAGCATCAGCTGCTGCTAAGGAGGCCGTTTGGATAAGGAATTTCGTTCAAGAGTTGGGCGTCATTCCTAATGGAGTTGGTCCAGTCCCAGTGTACTGCGACAACAAGGGTGCCGTTGCGCAAGCAAAGGAGCCTAGGTCTCACCAAAGATCCAAACACATACTGAGGAAATACCACATAATCCGGGATATTGTGGCTAGAGGTGACATAGCAGTTGAGAGAGTCGCCTCTGCGGACAACGTTGCTGATCCACTTACGAAACCCTTGCCAGGACAATTGTTTGAAAAACATCGCGAAACAATGGGACTGCGTCTGATGAGTAGTTGGCTTTAGGGCAAGTGGGAGATTGTTAGAGTAGATGCCCAACTATCCTACTTGTGGCGTGTGGGTTTATAGACTCTTGTATATGACAATCTTTATATATGATATTCGCATTTATCCATATGCCTTCTTTACTTTCATTGTGCGTATAATGATTTACAATTACGTTGAGTAAAGACCTAGAATGCACTAAAGCGTATGTTAGATGTGATAGTGGGTATGACGGCTTTCATGAAACACATCTAATAGTCGCTGTGTATTCTGAACATGTTCCTAGTCGATTGGGCCGTCAAAATTAGGATAAGGCCGCCCGAGTTCGAGACTAGTATCTGCGATGCGAAGTACCATGTTTCATTGGTAGGGAACATTGTGATGTTCTGACATGCAGATAGATAGTGACCTGGTGATCTATCGAACTACCCTCGTTCGGACTTTCCAAGTGGTTACCATTTGTCGAGTGGATAAGTCCGAGGTCTTGGTTGTACTGATTAGTCCTCACGACTCGAAACGTCATTGATACTCTACATGATAGGCGTCTCACTTTGACCCGTTTTCCAACTCACTTGGGGTCATAAGGCGTCGGGATTGGGTGAGACCCCGATGCATGTAGGAGTCGATGCATCGTTGTCGAGGATTCACTGCTCGCAGACATGCGTGGATATCCTATGCTATCTGAGGGGATAATAGTGTATAAATCTCTGGCCAGAGTACAAGAAGTGTTTTAGGTAAATGTGTTTACCTAGTTGCACTCGCGATGTCACTATTCGATCTCCAAGATGCATGCATAGCTATCGGATCTATAGCGACTCTTGATTTACCAATGGTCGTTGATCTGATCGGGATATATGGTTTGAAAGGACCGTACTGTACGCTAACCACGACCAACTGGTTCTTGCAGGCACTATCAGTGATACCTAGGGGATCATGGGGCGATGTTGATAGACGCTCTTACCATGATCCGATGGGCAAGTCCGGAATAGTGATTCCGGAGCCACAATGGTTGTGGGCCCACGGCTAGCTGTATCCCTGAACCATTGAGGGTCACACAAGTACTGGATTCGAGATTCCCGCACGGATACTCAGCTCAATGTGTTGAGCACGAGAAGAGCATTTTGGGGAGTACGACTTCCTAAAAGTCAACAGGGGTCAAACCGGGGTTTCCCGCTGTTGAGGGGAAAAACGGTCATTTTGCACTGGGGTTCTGAAAAACGGTTTTTCAGATCATAATGTTCAGTTTTGGAAACTTAATCGATCGGTCTGATCTGATCGGTGATCGGAGCTACGATGAAGTCTCGGTGATGGGGATGAACTGAATGTTCATCCGTTGGACCCGGGCCCGTTGGGCCGGTCCAAGTCCAACACTTAATCTATTTAATATAGACTTAAGAGACTTGATTACACACATAACTCAACCCTAAATGTTCCGACCAATTCGACGAGGAGAATCCGTCCGTGCAGATCTCGTCACGCCTTCTAGTGCAGGGTGACGAAGGAGTCTCGTATCCGGTCGTGGACTGGATTGGCGATATCTACCGCAATCTACCGTGAAGAGCCGACGTTATTGTAACTATGGTTGGAGCCAGGCACAAGTGCCAGCAAGGTAGTGTTTTGAACACCCTATGAATGACATTAATTGTTATTTGTATTTATCGTATTGATCGCCTCCCGGCATCTTTTTCTGTTCTTCCGCTGCCTAGCCGGGGGGCGTGATCCGGATCCCCAACAGGGCCAGGCTGCTGAAACGGCCTAAACTGAGTCTCACCCAATCTGGGCTGTTGAAACTGCTGAGAACGGCCCCTAGACTGACCTCCACGACCTTGAGGCTGGGCCGCGTTCTGCTGTGATCCAGATGACGGACACACTCTCGCAAAATGCCCGTACTGACCACAAAGGTTGCAGGAACCCTGCACACCAACACACTGCATGGAAGGATGCTTCCCACCGCAAAAGCCACAAAACTCAGTCCGAGATCCACTTCTACTCGAACTGCCAGAACCAGAAGAGCCAGAACCCGACTTCTTCTTGAACTGCTGACCTCGGGGTCGAAACCTCTGACGGCCAGACTGCTGCGCCACCTGTGGCTGCAGCTGCTGTTGGGGCTGATTGGCTGACTGGGAGGACTGAGAAGACTGCGCTCCCTGAATGGCAGGACGACCACTCTACGGTGCCTGTTGCCGACGAACACTACGACTCCGCATGCCCTCCTCGAGATCAAGGGCACTATCCACTGCCTCAGCATATGTTTTGGGTTTGCTGGTCAACACCATCTGATAAAGCTCATCATTCAAACCCTCAATAAATCGAGTCCGCTTGGCCCTCTCTCGGCCAGAAACATGGGGAACATACGCCAACAAGGAAGAGAATAGACGCGCATACTCCCTCACAGACATGGAGCCCTGCTCCAAACGATCAAACTCCCGCTCACGGGCGTTCACATAAGATTCCGGTACATACTCCTGCCGAAAGGTGGTACAGAAACTATCCCAAGAGATCCCAACTCCAGTCTCCAGCAAAGTACTCGAAGCACCTCGCCAGCAGCGCTCCGCGTCCTTCCTAATCAAGAGAGTCACTAAACTCAGCCGAAGATTATCATCATACTGAACTCGGTCGAAAAGAGCAATAACATTCCAGAGCCACGAATCCGCATCCTCACTGGACTCGTTACCATTGAAGACTGGAGGGTTCATCCTCTGAAACCGAGCGATCACTACATCCATCCGCTCCATCGGGGGAGGCAAATCACCAACTTCCTCCTCCTCACTAACACGAGTATGACTGCGAGCACTACGCCTATCCTCGTTCTGTCCTGCTGAATCCTCAAACTGCCCCCTACCTCTACCACGACGTCTAGGCGGCATCGACGAAAACACTCAACAAGATCAAGCAAAACAGAACAAATACGGCATAGATAGCACATAACACAGAAATATGCAGCACGTAGTCACATAACCAAGCACATGCAACACACAACACTGTGCCTAGACTCAAGTGAGATCAAAGAAATTGAGCTTATCCCAACTTAAGCTCTGATACCAAAAATGTCAGGCCTCGTGCTCTAAACAGAGTAAAACATACAAACACATGCGGAAGCTTATCAAAAAGCGGGTAAAATTTTCGCGTTTAGGCCTGACGGTTTAAAACATATAATTTAAAATACAAGAATACTCAAAATACGAACCCAGTTTAAAATCCAACCACAACAGAAGCAGTATAGCATAACAACATCCAACGACAACATGTATCAGACTCCAACTACGGGATCCAATAACGAAGCGCAGGGCATCCCCCTGGCTAACTGATACATATATATATATGCTATACGCAACTGGGACACGCTAACCACCTCCTGGGGCACCACCAGCTGGGTTAAAGCCACGACCAGCTGTAAAACCTGGGTTTCTTGAAAACAACACAAACAAGGAAACAAACCAAGCCCCAGAGGGACATGGGGTCAAACCCCAGTACGGAGAGCAACTAATATAGCAAAAGAATGCATAAGATAAAATGCACATGCAATGCATGAGACACCGGATAACAACAGAAGGCTCAACCAACAAGGGAGCTAAGGAACTCAAGCACAGCTCCAAGAATATGCAACAACAGTGGCCACGGGGTGTGTTCACAGTGTGGTAATGAGCCACTCGCCGTGATACAACACCCGAATACCAGATGCATCAAACAACTCAACCTGTCGTTGCCTCGCCCATGAACTATGGTAGTTAACCACTCGGCGCATGGTGGCTAACGATCCCAGTAGGGAGATGAGAGTGCGGTATCGCCGCTCGCCCTCGCATCCTGTAAGAATCAACAATAGCAATACAAGATACAAGGCTGCCAAATACGATACACAAGAGATCTGAAATATGCGTGAACAAATGCGTGTATGGAATTCATGAAATAGCTAGCATAAACACCAATGCTCAGCAAGCAATACACAGATAGGTTCACCGAAACATCCCAGCAGCCACGCATAATATCTCACGCCAATTCCAAGCTACATCAAGCTCAAATCCGTACCTTATACTTTTGTGCAACAATTACTACAAAACATATTCCTCGAAGGAACGTAGCAAATCACGGCCTGCACAAAGTCTGTGAAATACACGGTGCACAGATATCAGGGGAAAATACAACAAATCTCACGGCCAACCACTAAAGGCTCACGGCTGGAATTAACATACAAAATCAACCTTCCTTTCTACCCACAAAATCTAACAGGAAGCTTAAAACAAGGCCTAGAACAAGATTCCAACAACTGAATTCGAAAGCTACCTGCGACCCCACACGCACGGCCAAAATACAGCAGCTTCGAGCTTTCGATCCAGCCAACTATAGCTTCCAAAATGGGTACGAAATGAAAGAGCTTTCCAAGAGGAGTCCAACGCTACCTCGAACGTGAAAAATGGTGGCCGGAATCAACGAGAATCGCCGGATAAAATCTACGATGAATAGTACCCGAGGGTTTGAGAACAGAGAATGAAGGTCGAGAGAAATTGCTAGTATGAGATCTGGTAAAAATAAAACAAAGCCAACGCTTCCTATAAAAAGGCACGAGAAGTCTGTTTACAAGACCCACCGACAGAAACAGATCTCACAACCAACGCGCGCTAAACACAACCAAGACCCCAAAACGACGTCGCACAAAACCAAGGAGAAAACTGGTCAAAAAGCGCTGAAAGCTGGAAACACGCTACAGGAGAGTTGACCAACTTTGACATCTGTTTTCAATAATCCAACCAGACCTCATCGCTGCGAACAGATCTCTCACTAGTGCTACTCCCAAAAACGACGACGTAGCAACTTATTAAAACGGCGGCGTTTAGGAACCAACGCATAAACCCGCAATACACAAAACAGATCTCTTCGCTCACGAGCAGATCTCATGCCAGCGCTATACCAGATCTCTCCCACAAGCGCTAATCAAAACGACACCGTTCTTACTTATCCAAATGACAGCGTTTCAAGCCTTAACAAAATACGGTAGAACCAGATCTCTACACATTAGCGCAAAACAGATCTCTCATGAAACAACGGCGTAAGGACCTCGCGCCAACAAAACACGCTGCGAAGGAAAATAACACCAGCAACCAGACTTCTTCAACAGCAAGGCTTAATTCATCTATGCAACACATACCAGCGAAGCTTACGTCATCAAATCTACTACCAGATTTCACCAAAAACAGATTTCTCGAAAAACCATATTTCAAACTCGAAAACCAAAATTTCCAGAATTGCTCTAAGCATGATTTCCGACCCGAAAAAGCAAACGAAACCTTCAAATAGAACTCCGAAAACCCAGAATTCTCCAAAAACCGATTAATTCAACAATTAATCTTATATTACAATTTCAGGTCTCACAACGAGGACGTCTCTAAGTTCCACACGCGAAGAAGAAGATGCGTCCAACGCATAAATCATAAAGCCAACGTTCCCTAAAGAAAAAAGGCTGAACATCTCCATCGCAGAGACTAAAGGAATCTTCGATCGAGAATCGTGGCCGTAGAAGTTCCACTTCTCACCAGACTGAGGCCTAAAACGCACGGTCCCATGAAAACAATCAACGGAGGCCCTATAACTGGACAACACGTCCATTCCCACAATACAATCGAAATCCCATAACATCAAACGAATCAAATTCTCTACTAACGCATGCTCACCAAACCTCAGAACGCCATCCAACAAAAACTCTTGGGAGTACAGGCTCGCGCCGCCAGGAGTAGAAACAGACACAACATCGCACAAAGAAGTGGTATGCAACCCTCGACCACAAATGCATCAGAAATGAACGAATGCGATGCGCCGGTGTCAAACAACACACGTGCAGGAAAATCAAAGACAGAACAGTTACCTGCAATAACTCCGCTCGGCGTGCCCTCTGCTTTCTCCCTCGTAATGGCATTCGCTTGAGAATGCTGATGTCCAGAGAAAAGCGGCTGAGAAGACTGTCCGAAACACGACGGACCAGGCTGCTGGAACGGCCTAAACCGCGTCTCTCCCATCCTAGGCTGCGGAAACTGAGGGGAACGACCCTTAGATGATCCTCCTCGACCCGGAGGTGGGCCTGCGGCTTGCTGAGATCCAGCCAAAGGACACACTCTCGCAAAGTATCCATACTGACCACAGAGGTTACACGAGCCCTACACACCAACACACTGACTCGACGGATGCTTGCCTCCACAGAAGCCACAAAACTCTGTCCTAGAACCACTGCTACTAGAGCTGCAAGAACCAGAAGAACCAGAACCAGACTTCTTCTTAAACTGCTGGCCATGAGGTCTAAACCTCTGGCGTCCAGACTGCTGCGCTAACTGCTGCTGCTGCTGGGGCTGATGGGCTGACTGCGAAGACTGGGAAGACTGCGCTCCCTGAACAGCGGGACGGACACTCTGAGCACCCTGAGGCCTAGCATGAGACCTCCGGTTCCGTAGACCTTCCTCGATATCAATCGCATTATCCACTGCTTCAGCATAGCTCTTTGGTTTGCTCGTCAGCACCAAGGTATACAGCTCTTCATTCAAACCCTCAATAAACCTAGTCCTCTTGGCCCTCTCCCGGCCAGCAACATGTGGAACATACACCAAAAGAGAAGAAAACAACCGAGCATACTCTCCCACCGACATGGTACCTTGCTCCAAATTATCGAACTCTCGCTCACGAGCGTTCACCTACGACTCCGGGACGTACTCCTGCCGAAAGGAAACGCAGAAACTGTCCCAAGTAATCCCCACACCGTTCTCCTCCAAAGTCCTCGAAGCGCCTCTCCACCAGTGGTCCGCACCTTTCCTAAGATGGAAAGTCGCCAAACTCAACCTAAGTCCGTCATCATACTGCACACGGTCTAACAGACCCGTGATATGCTGTAACCAAGAGTCCGCATCAGCGCTAGACTCATCACCGTTGAAAACCTGGGGACTCATCCTTTGGAACCTCGCCATCACAATTTCCATGCTGTCCACTTGGGCTGTCAAGTCATCAACCTCATCCTCCACACGCCTACCACGACCACGAAGAGGAACAATACGCTGATCCTCGTTCTGACCTTATGATTCCTGAAACTGCCCCCTACCTCTACCCCTACGTCTAGGCGGCATCTACGAAGGCACTAAACAGGATAAGATAACACAGAACAGATACAACATAGAAATCACATAACGCAAACAATATGAAACACATCAATCACATAGTCAAGCACAAACAACACACAACACTGTACCTAGACTCAAGTGTGATCAAAGAAATCGAGCTTATCCCAGCTTAAGCTCTGATACCGAAAATGTCAGGCCTCATGCACTCATCAGAGTAAAACCACGCAAAACTAGCGGAAGCATAACAAAAAGTGGCTTAACATTTTCGCTTAGGACCTGACGGATTAAAAACAGATAATTTAAAATACACGATACTAAAAATATCCCAGTTTTATAAATCCACAACAGCACCAACAGTCAAGTACAACAACTGCCCAACGGCTGAATACAACACAAGTACTGATAGACTGCCAGCTATATAAAGCTAAGCATCACCCGAGACATCCCACCCGCAGTTATACCAGTGCATATAAATACTATACATAACTGGGACACTCTAACAACCTCCTGGGGCACCACTAGCTGGATCAAAACCTCGACCAGCTGCAAATCCTGGAAAACCTGAACACAACAACAGGAAACAAAGAAACAAGCCCCAGAGGGACAAAGGGGTCAAACCCCAGTACGGAGAGCAACTATAAAACAGTAATAGACAGCAACAGATAAAATGCAGATGCCATGCATGAGGAACGGAACAACAGCTGAAGGCTTTGACCTCAACAGGGAGCCAAAGAACTCAAAGCATAGCTCACAGCTGACAACAGATTTTTCAAGGAATAGTGGCCACGGTGTGTGTACAAGCATATGGGAATTACCCACTCATCTTTACACCACACCCGAATATGTAACGCCCCAAATTTAACGACTGCCCCCACTGTACCAACACTGATATTTTCTGCGTGTTTTGTTCTCACTCGCACGCACCCTGAGAAACTTCCCAGAGGGTCACCCATCCCAAAATTGTCCCAAGTCAAGCACGTTTAACTTTGGAGTTCTTAAGTGATGAGCTCCCGAAAAGAAGATGCACCTTGTTGGTATGAGTAGTACCAATTAAATCATATAAGACTTTCTCAACTTAACCTCAATTACATCTATAACTTCCCAGTCTCGTAATCCCTCTCATTACGATGTGGGATCGGTTCATTCATGTGCCCCTTCGCCTCTAGAAGCCTGCCAGGAGCCGCTCATTGTCCGTGCAACCTCTTGGCACCGGAGATCACTCCCCACCCTCTTTTGAGCCTCGGACCTCACATGCCCACCAACTTCCGCTTGGTTCGTCCCCGAACCACATCGTACTAAGAGAGGTCGGCTCTGATACCATCTTTACGCCCCAGATTTAATGACTACCCCCACTGTACCAACACTGATCTTTTCAGCATGTTTTGTCCTCACTCGCACGCACCCTGAGAAACTTCCCAGAGGGTCACCCATCCCAAAATTGTTCCAAGTCAAGCACGCTTAAATTTGGAGTTTTAAGTGATGAGCTCCCGAAAAGAAGATGCACATTGTTTGTATGAGTAGGACCAATTAAATCATATAAGCCTTCCTCAACTTAACCTCAATTACATCTATAACTTCCCAGTCTCGTAATCCCTCTCATTCCGATGTGGGATCGGTTCATTCATGTGCCCCTTCGCCTCTAGAAGCCTGCCAGGAGCCGCTCATTGTCCGTGCAACCTCTTGGCACCGACGATCACTCCCCGCCCTCTGTTGAGCCCCGGACCTCACAGAATACCAGATGCATCAACAGCTCTACCTTCCGTTGCCCAACCCATGAACTGTGGTAGTTAACCACTCGGCGCATGGTGGCTAACAGATCCCAGCAGGGAGATGAGAGTGCGGTATTGCCGCTCGCCCTCGCATCCTGGTACGTAATAGAAACAGCACAACAAGGCAAGGCTACAACAGCTGAAATGGAAATGACAATGCGTATACAATGCAACAGCTGAACCAGCACATAAACAACAAGGCAATGCATACACAACAATCACGCATAATACCCATGACAAATCCACGCTGTAAAATAAGCTCAACATCCGTACCTTAACTTCTGAATTATACCTAGCACACACAGATTTCCAGAATGAAAGTCCTAGCAACGCAGATTCACCACCTGCTAAGTCAATACAAGCAATTGCTCAAGGACTACAACTCAGAAACACAGCAGCTGGGAGCTACGCCTCCACCAGCGCTAGATCTACCTTTACATCACCACGAAAAGCTCTAATCAAAGCTTACAGGTAGAATCTTTACTTACTCCAAAAATCTAGGATAGGATGCAAAATCCGACGCTTATGCTAACAGACTAGAGAAGGTAGATGTCTCTGCAATCCTCTTCCAACTCCTCCGCTGCCTACGAAAAGGGTATGAGACAAAACGCCTTAGCAAGAGGAGTCCAACGCCACCACTCTTGCTCTCGTCGGAGCTATCTACCGACGGCAATTGAAACAAAGAAGATTACTGTGAACAGTAACTAGGGTATCGCGACACAATAAGGTTCACGGGAAAATATTTCTAAGTGTCGGGGTAACAATAATAGAGACGAAGACCAAGTCCTCTATTTAAACTTACAGCTAATCAAACTGAACAACAGATCCACCGACAACTTCAGCTAACGCAGTTGATACATCTCTTACAACTAAATCCCACAACAGTTATGTCGCTACGCTAAACAACGATCACTTAACCAAACGACGTCGCTGAGACTACAGCTGGACACGTCACTCGCTAGCCACTGCTGATCTCTAACCAACAGCTATCCCTCCAACAACAGCTGAATACGCGCATAACCCAACAGCTGAGTCTCCTAGAGCTAAACCAAAACGCTGTCGTCTCAACTAATCCAAACGACGTAGTTTTGCTAACCGCTAAGAATCACGCTAACACGCAACAGCTGAAATCCAACATCTGAAATCTAACGAAGTGCTGCTGCTCCAACTGATTCCTACCACTACAGCTGATACACACATCTGAATCAGATGTCACCAACGGCTGACCCAACAGCTGATACTCAAACAGACGTCCTCCACACAACATCTGATATCTTTCCAACCGCTGATTCTAACACTAAACAACATCCGATGGCTACACCAAGCACATCGACCATCAGCTGGTCCAAACCCGACCAACATCTAAACGGCAAAAATGTTCGGGTCTCACAGTATAGGCAAGAAGAAGGAATAGATTTTGACGAATCCGTCGCGCCCGTACCCCGACTAGAAGCCATTATAATCTTTCTTGCATATGCATCATTCAAAAACTTCAAAGCTTATCAGATGGATGTAATGATTGCATTTTTAAATGGCATCCTGAATAAGAAAGTGTATGTTACACAACCTTCTGGCTTCGTTGAGCATACCAGACCTAAATTTGTATACAAGCTTGATAAAGCTTTGTGTGGTCTGAAACAAGCTCGCAGAGCTTGGTATGATACTCTATCCAAGTTTTTAATAAGTCATGATTTTTTTATTGGATCTATTGACAAGACACTGTTCAAATTTGTGAAAAATGATCACATCTTGTTGGTACAGATATATGATGATATTATCTTCGGCTCTACTAATTCCAAGCTATGCGACAAATTTTCCAAACTTATGCAGGATAAATTCGAGATGAGCATGATGAGAGAGCTGACGTTTTTCTAGGACTACAAGTAGACAACTTGAGGATGGAATATTCATCAATCAAGCAAAATACACAAAAGCACTTATCAAGAAGTTCGGGATGGAAAAACGCTCAGCAGCTGCCACTCCCATGAGCGCCTCAATCAAGCTGGACAAAGATGAAGCTGGAACTGCCGTAGGGGTAACCATGTATTATGGGATGATTGGTTCCCTCTTGTACCTCACTGCAAGCAGATCAGACATTATGTTTTCGGTCTGTATGTGTGCAAGGTTTCAAGCTGATCCAAAACAATCACACTACATGGCGGTTAAACGCATTTTAAAGTACCTGAAAGGCACGCAGAATTTGTGTCTTTGGTATCCCAAAGATTCAAGTTTAAACTTGATTGGTTATAGTGATGCAGACTATGCAGGGTGTAAGATTGATCGACATAGCACAAGTGGCACTTGTCAATTCTTGTGTGATAGATTAATTTCGTTTTTTAGTAAGAAACATGCATCAATTGCTACGTTCACCACTGAGGCAGAGTACCTTGCAGCTGGGAGTTGTTGCTCTCAAATGCTATGGATTCAACAACAACTTCGGGGGACTATGGCGTTGATGCACTGGAAGCACCTATCTTTTGCGACAACACTAGTGCAATTGCAATCACTCAGAACCCTGTGCTGCACTCCAGAACAAAGCCATCGACATACGCCATCATATCATTTGAGACCATGTGCAAAAGAAAGACGTTCGGGTGGAGCATGTACCAACGGATCAGCAAGTAGCTGATATCTTCACCAAGTCTCCACCGGACGCTATGTTTTCTTACTTTAGAAATATTTTAGGTCTCTTGGATATGTCTTGATTATGTTCTGCATGCATACATTCAGGGAGAACAACATAACTCAAACAGATAACTCAAAGGTCTGCTGTTTGTCTTCGAGCTGGTATGCGATCTGGTCCGGCTTGAGACATGTACAGCGTGATGTTATCATGGTGTTTGTGTGAGGATTGAGAATTTAGATTAGTGATTAATTGGTTGGATTTGAGATTAATCACGTGTTTTGTGAGGATTTTTGAGAAAGAAATAAAGTCCTGCTGAAATTTTAGTTGCAGCGTTTGGTTCGGAAATGAGAAATTATCGATTTTTGGTGAAGTCAACGCTGGTCAAAGTTACTGTAGCTCCTGCTGGTGGATTTTGAATCAGCAGAGGTGACTTCAGCGTGACGTATTCCTTGCTGCTGGTATTTTTGCGTTTCGATGGTTACTGCTGATCAGCAGGCGCGCTTGTGCAAAAGCGTTGAGAAGTGACGTCGTTTGGTATAGAAGGCGCAGCGACGTCGTTTGAGTTAGTGCTGCTGCTGGTTCTGGATCAGCAGAGGTGTTTATGTAGAATGA
>KQ993123.1:50773-63035 GCA_001598015.1 Dorcoceras hygrometricum | reverse complement strand
ACAACCTCTCTATTCGTCCACCTCGTCAACCTTCTTCAATGGCGTTGCCTTCGCATATATAGCCTCTGTACAATAAATCCCGTTGGACACAAAATTCTTCCCGTTCAAATATGTTCTGTAAAGTACCGACAGGGAATAGTACTTGCGTCCTTTTCTTTTGCAGGCTTCTTGTCGTTTTCGCCATTTGAATTGAGCTCAGCAGTTGACATCCAACTCTCGTAAATCGTCAACTGCTTCGCTGCTGATTTATCACAACGACTGAATTCATCTTTTGTTGATATCTTTGTCGACTGGATACTTTGCGCCTGGTTGCAATGCTTCGCTACATCTGCTTTTCTTGCGTCTGGATCTTTGCGACTGGATGTATAGCAACAGCTGATTCATTGTAGCTCTCGACTGGATGAGCTGTTGCTTGCGTCTGGATACCATGTCGACTGGATATACAAAATCAAAGAAGCTTGTGACTGGATCCACTGTAGCTTGCGACTGGTATCTTGCGACTGGTAATCAATGCAAAGAGCATCTGCTGAATCTTTATCGCGAGAGCAAAACGCTGTCGTATCAACTTATGTAAACTACATCGTTTTGCTATCGCTATCTCCAAATATCATCTGCTGGTTGCACTGTAGCTCTCTGCTGATATATCTTCCTGTACGACGTCGCTTCACTCTTGCGTCTGGATGTACAAGCTACCTGCTGGTATCTTGCGACTGCTTGGACTCAAACCATCTGCTGATTATGATGACGTCACCGATGACGTCATCAACGCTAAACCATCTGCTGATTCTTCAGCACGACGTCGCTTCATCTTTTTCACTTCTCTTCTCATCTGCTGATAGCTTCCTGCTGATCACTGTAGCTTCCTGCTGAATGATGACGTCACTGCTGATGTCATCTACACTTAGCGCTCCAGCTGATCTTTATCGTTCCAGCTCCAGCTTGCGATTCTTCTAAGCTTACCCTCGATTAGCTACTGTTCACCGTGACCTATTTCTGTCGATTGCCGCCGTTCTCCGCCGATGATTTGAGTGATTTTGGTGGCGCTAGATTCGTTGTGAGTTGCTCTTTCGATTGCTACCCATTTGAAGCCCTGAATTAGCGTTGGAGTGGAAGCGTGTAGCTACTGGTGTTCGAAGCTTTTTGGAGAAGTCTGTTTCGTTGTTCTCCTGGTGGTTTAAGCTTCGGGGTGAGCATTTCTCGTTGAATTGAGCTTTGTCTAGTAGCTAATACCTGCGTAGAATTGTTTAGAACTTGAGTATAGTTCTGGCCGTAGGTATTAGAGTGTTCAGGTTCTGATTTATGCTTGAGTTAAGCTGATTTTCGAGGCTTTGAAACAGATTCCAGCTTCCAGGAAGTCCTGTCGTGCATTTGAGGAATACTGTGAGGTAAAATTTTGAGGATTGAGGTACGAATTGAGCAGACCTTAATAGCTTGAAGCGTGAACATGGCTGTAATTCTTGTATGAAATCTGTTGGCCTGATTATATGAATTTACGTGGAGCAGTTTGTTGAATTAATTGAATATTTCATTCTGTTTCACGTATGAATTATTGTATGCATTGTGCATTGATGATTGATTGGCATACATGCATACATATCGAGCATGACAGATTGATTGACGACCTGATTGAGAGCCACGTTGTGACTGGCCGACTGATTTGTCGTGCCTGAAAAGTCCAACGCTATCATCGGAGTGGTGACCGACTGATTGGTTGTGTCTGAATACCACCGAGCTGTGATGGGTTGACGGACCCTGAAGATCACGGACCGATGATTTCCACCGGTTGACTTGCTGTGCGTGGTATAGAGGCTCGATCGATATGATTGCCAGTTGACTTGCTGGTCTAGCTATCCGATCTTTGATAGCCCTCATGCATTTCATAGCATTGATTATAGCATGTTGCATGATTAGCTGTTTTGATTAGCTATTCGTACTGAGGCTTGACCTCGTATTTGTTTTCCTGCTTTGTGTTGTTTGGGTCTGCGTTACCCATTTGCAGGATCTTCAGGTAACCAAGCTTGACAGAGTGGAGGTTCAGCTGGTCGATCCCCGTTCCCTTGAGTCCCAGTTTATTTTATTTATGTATTGAACCGGGGAATGCCCCGTGTTCCTATGTATTGGGGATCTGTATTTGATTTGAGATATGTTGGTACATGATTTGATGAGTTTGAGTTAACTCATATTTTGATTACGAATATTTTGAATGTATGATTTTAAGTTCAGGCCTAAAGTATTTCGAAAATTTTTAAGCCCGATTTTTACGCTTCCGTGATTTTGTGCTTAATTGTGCTATTATCTTGAGTATTTAGCACGGGGCCTGACAGGGGCGGTCTACTCAGCTCGCGACGGTCAATGCAGCTCGAGGCCAGTAACAATTTGCGACTTGAAACAGCTTGCCATCTGATACAGCCCGCAACATGACTGCTTGCAAACAGCTCGAGATCTGTCTGCTCGCAACCAGATCGCTTGTGATCTGACAGTTTTCATTCATATTTCTCAATAACTTTTTCTCTATTTTAGTAGGAAAGAATGGAAAGGACTGCGAAGTCCATCCAAATCGTCTAATGAAGAATAAGAGGAGAGCAAAGCGCCAATTACACGAATATAGAGAAACAGAAAAATGGAGGACTAGAAGCTCGTTCCTTTCGTTTTCTGCACCCACATCCGTCTTTCCTCGTCAAATCAAGGGATAGGGGTTTGTTGCTATGCTATTTAAATTTTTTTTTAAGTGATATATCGACTTTGTTTGCCTCTGTCATATTATTCTAATAATTGGACATATGATATTCCTAGAAACGTATCATGTTTGTATGGTACCATGTAAACAAATGGAGTAACATCGAAGTATAGAAAGTACGTTTTCTTTTTTCTTTTGTGTCTTCTTTATTTTACATATATTTATATATAAGACTATAGCTCTAACGCTACAATAAGAAATAATGAAAAGATTGACCCAATTACATGCTTAAGTAAGGAGAATAAGACGAAAAATGGGGAATCAAACATTTGGCCAAATTAATACTTTACCGATTTTAACAAAAACCAAAAGAAATTCAAATTATTAGACGCATTATGTTTAAGGTCGAAATATTGGTTGTCAATTAATGCATGAATTTGTTAACCGCCGGAATCTCAAATTTTACTTATTGTTATCAAGTTTTTCCATGTGAATAATTAATTATATAATATCATCTTTGTGAACACGTTCCAAGTTTATATGGTGTTTTTTGTTTTGGAAAATTCGTTATTTTAGGAGTTAAAATTAGACCCGACCACGGGCCGGGTTAACCCGTTACATGGTCGGACATAACCTATGATCAACGGGCCGATTAAATGGGTCAACGGGTTTGTCCTGAAACCCGGACCGGACACATGAATACATGGGCCGGTTATGGTTTTAGGATACAAGAACTCATCGACCCATCGGGATGAATTTTGAATCTTACAAATTTAAACGAGAAGACATCATCACTAGGTCTGACATCATTACTGTTTTTTTGCCATTTTTTTAAGTTTCAACAATCGATCCGCTGGGTCCAATCCGGCCTGGAGCTGTGGTCGACTATTATTTTAAGAAAAAAGAAATTTTTATAAATACCTCACTCATTTCAATTTTTTCCACACCAACTCACTTTCAACCTCCTTCAAATATCTTATTTTTCCCATAATCTTAAACTCTCCTAATCTTTTATTCTCTTAAGATCTCTTAATTTCTTATTTTTTAAACTCTTTATAATATCTTATTCTTTTATTCTCTCAACTCTATATTACATTACAAATGACGGAATCAAGTCATCATGGTGGTTGTAAAGGAAAGTCTAATGTGTTGGAACTCTACGTAAATACCGTTGTTGTCCATGTATGAAATTTATTGTGCACTTTTTGGTTAAATTGTTGAATAATCTAGTTTTTATTTGTATTCGAAGTAATGGAATATTTCTACAACTATATGTGAAATTTTAAAGGTTTTTAATGATTCAACTAACCATCTCTGGTGTTTATTATCATACCTGTCATTCAGTTTTAACATATCTTTGTAATGTTGCCTGCATGTTTTATGAACATTTAAATTCTAATAATCTTACATTAGTTTAATGCATTCTTAGCATGAAAACAAAATGAGAGAAATGTTTTTGTTAAATTCTTCACATTTTTTTATGTGCCATTGTTTTAGATCCTAGACTAAAATTATATTGTTTAGGAGGATTGTTTACCTTATATTATGATTCTTTGAACCCAGTTCTGATATATGTCTTTCTTCTTTTATGATTTTGTTAAGCGTTAGAATTAATTTAACTCATATCTAGAATGAATATAGTACGAAATATGATGCACAGATAGGTACACAAGCATAAGAATCCAGCCATCACTAGTAACAACACATCTAGACGATCTAAGGCAAAAGATTTTGATGGAAATTGAGAACCGGCTCCATGAGCTCGCACACAGCTCGGGCATCGGTTCATGGACCGAAAACACAGATTACGTGCATTTAAAATTATTTTTAAAACAGCACGCAATATTGGCAGATTGCGCCTAAGCTGGATCAGCACGGAGCAGCGCTGCGTGCTGGTCCAGATCGCGAGCGATCTTGTCTGTGAAATTACGAGCTGCAATAGCTCAGGTTCTTGAAATGTTTTAACATCAAAAGTAGATCAGGTATGATTGAAAACCATGCGGAAATAAATATAAAATACTCTCTGGAAATTGAAAGCTTAAATATAGTTTTTAAATTATGTATGCGTGAATGCAATAAGTTATAAACAAAGCTGAAAAGAAAAGACGCTGCCAATTTGTTTATGGAAGTTCAGAGCTCAATCTCTTACGTCTCCCCTTCTTCCATTGTTGGAAGGATCTACTAGAAGATTTGATCTTATAGCACTATGTGCAGACCTGATCCAACAGCCCTCGGCTGCGAGAACTCCTAGCCTCAACTGCATACCAGCTCGCGGGTTGTGTGACTTACTAAACACTTCTTTAATGTCTCAGTGAGAAAGACTACAATGATTTGGTGTTTGTGATCATTCAACTAAACAGTTAAGCTCTCGACTCTCATATGTGAGTGAATTTGTGTGTGAGAAGTTTGCAGTATAAGCTCACTCTTTCGGCTGTTTTTTCACACACTGGGAAGTGCTTTTTTCAAGCTGATATCTTCATATTCTTCCATGTTTGTGCAGTTGACTAAGATGATACATTAAAGCTCTCGGTAGTGCACCAGCTCACACCTGGGCACTAGCTCGACTTGTACACCAGCTGCCACCTGAGTGTACAAACTCTCTACTGCTGCACAAGATTTTGCTTTTTGTACTTTTCTTGCTCTTGTGCTACTCGCTCATATGTCTCTGTTTTATCGTCTCTGTAGCATATATATAGCATTTGTGCAATTCTATCCGTTGGACACAAAGTTGTAGCCGTTGAAAAGGCTTCTGTAAAGCTCTGACCTTGTTGTATCTTGTGTCTTTTTCATTAATGCATTTGCAGGCTTTGTTGACTTTGAACATGTGACACTATATCTTACATTGACAAGACAAAGCAAATCAGTTTGAACTAATACAGTCTTCACATACGCTTGTGTTCAAACTGCTTTGCTCGTGATCTGATGGCCTCTGCTGATTTTTACTTTGAGCTAGTCTCTCAGCTGGTCTGCTCTTGTACACATCTACTCTAAGCTGATCTGAATCTGTGCGTCAACTGATCTGGGAACTACACATATATTAGGCCTGAGATGAGCTGATTTCGCCCATGCTGATCTTCGCTCTAAGCTGGACCAGCTTGGCTGTCCTTAGCTTGATCAGCTTGCGTCATCTGTTGAACCATCTTGGGCGTCCTCTAACTGTTCCAGCTTGGATATCCTTTGCTTGTCCAGCTTGGGCGTCTCCTTACTGTTCCAGCTTGGACAACTAGCTCGACTTGTACACCAGCTGCCACCTGAGTGTACAAACTCTCTACTGCTGCACAAGATTTTGCTTTTTGTACTTTTCTTGCTCTTGTGCTACTCGCTCATATGTCTCTGTTTTATCGTCTCTGTAGCATATATATAGCATTTGTGCAATTCTATCCGTTGGACACAAAGTTGTAGCCGTTGAAAAGGCTTCTGTAAAGCTCTGACATTGTTGTATCTTGTGTCTTTTTCATTAATGCATTTGCAGGCTTTGTTGACTTTGAACATGTGACCACTATATCTTACATTGACAAGACAAAGCAAATCAGTTTGAACTAATACAGTCTTCACATACGCTTGTGTTCAAACTGCTTTGCTCGTGATCTGATGGCCTCAGCTGATATGTTCTATGAGCTGGTTTCTCAGCTGGTCTGCTCTTGTACACATCTACTCTAAGCTGATCTGAATCTGTGCGTCAACTGATCTGGGAACTACACATATATTAGGCCTGAGATGAGCTGATTTCGCCCATGCTGATCTTCGCTCTAAGCTGGACCAGCTTGGCTGTCCTTAGCTTGATCAGCTTGCGTCATCTGTTGAACCATCTTGGGCGTCCTCTAACTGTTCCAGCTTGGATATCCTTTGCTTGTCCAGCTTGGGCGTCTCCTTACTGTTCCAGCTTGGACATTTCCTCAATCTGCACTCAGTTTGTCTCTTCCAGCTCTCTTCTGTTCTCCTACAGTGCTCTTCTTCAGCTCGCGCCTGATCATAGCCATCTTAGTCCTATGGAGACTGATCGAGTACATCTTGCATACTTGGATTCTTGGAAGAATGTTGCTACTTCTTCTTCTATAGAAACACGAGCCTTCCTGATTTGCATCCATCTCTTCTCAAAGAACCTGACTACATTGTCCTTCACTAACTAGCTTGCACCTAAAACAAACCAGCTTGCGCCTAAATCGAACTAGCTTGCATCTAATTCGAACCAGTTCACAACAGAGCTGATTCATCTTTGGCCTGCGCACTTAGTAAAAGCATTGGAAACTTACGAACAGGTTTTGTGTTCATCAAAATTCAGATTTGATTTACAGATACTTGCGTCTTTCTAATTCTCAAAGTTGTTTTACAGATCCAACAACTTTTATTACGTGAGAGGACGAAACTTCCACGATGACTTAATTTTGAGAATTATTTTAGCACTATATTTGATTTTAGTGATACTGATGAGGAGACGTTCGACATACTGCGATGATGGGGACAAAAGACGCAGGTATATCCCATTTTATTTATAATGACAAAAGATTCTCATATGTCATGTTTCTACGGTTGCTGTGGAGGGCAATACACTCGATGAGAGGAGATCTGCAATTAGATCGGAGAATTTGGAAACCTAATCCCTACCTAACGATTGATCGAGAGCTGCAAAACACGAGATTCCCAAAATGATGAAAATGACCAAGAAGACACCTAGAGGCACTTCTGAAACAGCAATTGGAGGTACCACAAGTGATTAGACGAATTTCACATAAAATTCGAATTTATTTTTTGTAATGTCAATACCAACATCTTTTGTATTTTTATCGAATTACCATTATTTTCTGTAATTATTTCGCACTTCTGTTGGCGCAGTGTTGGATCCGGATCTCGTTTCCCGGGGGCGCAGCGGAAGTTTAAAAATTGCCCCGGAAATCGTTCAATACATATAAATCAAATCATAAAACATACATAGGATGTTTTATCGAATGTCACCTTGCTGGCGTCTAGGCGCCTGGCTCCAACCAAATTCACATGGAATTCTGGCTCTTCACGGTAGGCGGCGGTAGATCCTCCTTAATCAGGTCCACGACCGGAAACACGACTCCTTCGTCAGCCTGCACTAGAAGGCTTGACGAATTTGGCACGAACGGAATCTTCTCAACACGATGATCGGAACAAGTCCGATCACGGCGGCGGCGCGGCGGTGGAGGCGGTGGCCGTGAGGTATTGGGAGGAGAGGGGGCGGCGCACACTCTAGGTCTAGGGTTATGAGAGTGTAAGTTATGTTGTGATCTAGCCCTACACCAAGTCTAGTATTTAAATCATACATTGACTTGAACCGGCCCAATGGACTTGGGTCAAGCCCATGTCCATATGAACATTCGGTTCATTTAAATCATCGTGGTTTCATCATAATCCCGATCATCGATCAGATCGGACCGATCAACACAGTTTCCAAAACTGAGTATTATGATGCGAAAACAATTTTTCAGACCACCTAGTCCAAAATTGCAGTTTGGCCGTCCAACTTTTGGAAATTGCAATTTGACCCCTGTTGACTTTTAGGAAGTCGCACTCCCTAAAATCCTCCTCCTATGCTCAACACATTGAGCTCAGTTTTCATGCGGGAATCGTGAATCCAGTACTTGTGTGACCCTCAATGGTTCAGGGATACAGCTAGCCGTGGGCCCACAACCATTGTGGCTCCGAAATCGTAATTTCGGACTTGCCCAACGGATCATGGTAAAGCGCCTAGCAACATAGCCCCATGATCCCATAGGTATCACTGATAGTGCCTGCAAGACCAGTTGGTCGTGGTTAGCGTACAGTACGGTCCTTTCAACACATATATCCCGATCAGATCTGAATAAATGCGAATATCATATATAAAGATCGTTTCATACAAGAGTCTATAAACCCACACGCCACAAGTTGGCTAGTTGGGCATCTACTCTAACAAAGATAGCATAGGATATCCACGCATGAAAGCGAGCGGTGAATCCTCGACAATGAAGCATCGACTCCTACATGCATCGGGACCTCACCCAATCCCGCCATCTAATGACCCCAAGTGAGTCGATAAACGGGTCAAAGTGAGGCGCCTATCATGTAGAGTCTCAATGACGTTTCGAGTAGTGAGGACTAATCAGTACAACCAAGACCTCGGACTTATCCACTCGACAAATGGTAACCACTTGGAAAGTCCGAACGAGGGTAGTTCGATAGATCACCAGGTCACTATCCATCTGCATGCTCAGAACATCACAATATTCCCTATCAATGAAACATGGTACTTCACATCGCAAATGCTAGTCTCAAGCTCGGGCGGCCTTATCCTCATTTTGACGGCCCAATCGACTAGGAACGAGTTCAGAATACACAAAGACTATTAGATGTGTTTCATGATAGTCATCATATCCACTATCACATCTAACATACACTATGGTGCATTCTAGGTCTTTATCCAACACAATTGTTAACATTATAACATAATGAAAATAAATAATGCCATAAAGAAATGCGTATTTCATAAATAAATATCGTTATACACAAGAGTCAATAAAACCCACACGCCACAAGTTGGCTAGTTGGGCATCTACTCTAACAACTTCAATTCAAATTCAAAATTCGAAATTGAATAGAATATGAGGATGATTATTTTTTCAACTTTGTAAATTTTGAAATTCAAATTTCAAATTTGAAATCGAATTTGAATATAATATAAAGATGAATTGTCATAGTACAATTTTTTCTTTCTTTTAACTCTAAAGTCTAATCTAAATTGAAACTCAACTCAAATCCAAATCCAAATCTAAATCTAGATCTATGCAAATTATAATCAAATTCAAATTGAAACTCAAATTTTCAAATTTAATTGTATATAATTTATTTCAGCTAAACTTATGTGTTTGTTTAAACTAAAATTCCAATTTTTTAAAAAATATTCGATTTTTTTTATAAGAACAAAAGGGCCAGGCCGGAACCGGACCCGACCTATTGGATCCAAAAAATTTGGCCCGTAATACATGGTTACGGGCCCAGGTTCGAGATTTACCAACCCTTAACCATCGGGGTTGAGCCCGGACCTGACTCCTGACCACGTTTGGTTAAATTCGAATTTTATATATAAATACTAGCTGCTTATGCTGAAAATATTTGTAACTATTTTGTGATAGTGTTTAATCAGTTTCAGCTGGTAGTTGTAATTATTGCGGGGAGTATGCAACTATTTCCTCCAAATAACATTGCAATTATCACAAGAATCTCTATATAATTTGTGGATAAGTGTAATTAGTTTTATAAATAAAGCAATTGCATTAGATATAAATGGATATGTTTTGTCGAATATATATAATATGATCATTTAATAGTCGATATCATATAGATAGTCATATCATGAGATCAAACAGTTAATAAATTACGACCTAGCAATTGTAATGTAGTATGTAAGCACAGTGACCCGAATTGAAATTTAGCATATGGATTTTCAACTTAGTACAAAATCATCATGGAATAACGAAAAACGGAGATACTCTATTTTTCATAGATAATAATCATGATCACATGTAAACACAAGTTATACATATGCATGTGAGGAAAACATTTTGCTACACCCTTTCATTAAGATGAAATGCATATATAAGGGTGACAATATTAATCTTGCCATGCAAGGACATGATCAATTATTAGATACATGCAGTTGACTTTGATCTCTATTACATGTCAAGTTGCGTCCATAAAACTTTCTATTGAAATCCTCGTGGTAATAGAAATCCTCGTGGTGATAGAAGAAGGTGACGTGGAAGTTAATTATCTCCGAATATCCATAAATAAATTATCGTAACTTTATTTTTCCGCAATTGTTTTAGGTTTCCATTGCATATCTATATATCACTAAAAGTGGTGAAACGTTTTCACATTTATTTCTTTCAAAGTATTTTACCGTAACTAACAAAGATTGAGAAAGTGGATAAAATAGCAAAACTTTTTTTATGTGGAGAACTTCTCAAGTGGATAAAAAGGTTTATCCATGTTGGAACGAATGCTTTCCGCTTTACCAAAAACTATAGTTGGTTACAACGATGCAATTCCAATCTTTTAAACCATATAGCAACTCAAACGATACGATTCGATCGCTCTATATGTACGGACAATTACTGCACTTCAACAATCCGAAATGATTTTCAACGTTTATTCGCCTCTCTAAATTATTTTCGCCGTAACATAAACAAATCTCGGTAACACTGACATGAATTAATTATAAGTGTCGAGTTAATGAGATAGATGCAGTTGACTGATCTTTTATTACGCGTCAACACGAAACAATAATAACAGCTACGTTGCACCAATTGCACTCGCATGCACATCTAAGTAACACTGACAGTGATTACAGTAAGTGTCGAGTTGAGCACATGCATGCAGTTAAATTGATCTTTTATTACGCGGGAACACGAAACGATACTAACAGCTACGTTGCACCAATTTCACTCGCATGCACGACGTGTGTCTCCTCATAAAGAGATATTCAACCACCTACGTCGTCATGCAAGTATGTCACAGACTAGCCTTTGGGTCTTCTCTGGCCTATTTAAGCGAACCACTGGTTCAGTTATGTCCCAACAGGATTTCTTGAAAGTAGATATCAATTAGACAAACGAGAACTACCATATGGTGTTGATTGAAATCTCAATATCAAAGGTGGGAGTGAGATACTATTACTGTGGCAAATGGAGCATATTATTCTCTTCAAGAAATGTCCATTGAAGGTGGGGATATATATGATCTGTAGCAGTTAGGTACTATGTGATGATTCATTTGCAAGCATTTACAACCATTTTAACTTTTAAGCGTCATTCAAATTGTTTTCGCAAAGCTCAAATGTGTTGGGGTATTTTTTAAAATTGACACATATTTGATGTATTTACTCCATCCATTATTGCAGCACAAATAACATATCTACACAATTCCTGGAGGTCCATCTACCGCAAAAGAAGTTTAGCAGAGGGTGATGCCATTTCCAAAAACAATAATTTGATTTTTAATGTGCAATATTTTCAAAAAATTCATGTTTATTTCATCTTTTAGAATCTTGAGCGTATGTGTCGTACCCATCAACATCTATATATCTTCTACAAGTTAGTATTGTATACCGATATAAAAAATATATATATATATAATTTTGTTATAGTGCATCTCATATATATTATTTATATGTGATATTTCATGATCCTTGTACGAGAAAAATAAATGAAAAATTATTTATATGGTTATTTCATGATTTTTGTACAAGAAGAAATAAATTGTAGTATTTATTATATATATATATATATAAGAAGTTGATGTGGTGGGCGCCCACAATGGGCGCCTGTGTGGGCGCCTGAGATATTCAGTCGAACATCTCATGAAATTACTACGATTTTCATGAGATGTTGAAATAAATTGTAGTATTTATTATATATATATATATATAAGAAGTTGATGTGGTGGGCGCCCACAATGGGCGCCTGTGTGGGCGCCTGAGATATTCAGTCGAACATCTCATGAAATTACTACGATTTTCATGAGATGTTCGGCTGAACATCTCCGGCGCCCACACAAGGGCCCCCACTGGGGGGGCCCCAAAAT
>KQ993123.1:0-23479 GCA_001598015.1 Dorcoceras hygrometricum | reverse complement strand
ATCAATGGGAATCGAACCCATAACCTTGGCTCCGATACCAATTGTAGGATCGAGCGCTTGCCGCTTTACTAACGCTATAGTTTTTGGTAAATCAACAATCGCTCGGTCTATCAAGTGATATCAGAGCAGGTTGTTCTTGAAAGAGCATTTTAAATTGAAAATTGTTTAAAGGTTTTTAAAAAGAAAAGTTTTCAGCTCTGATAGTTCTACTCCCAACTGTTTTTTATCTGCGAAAAAATCTCTATGTGCTACTTTGACTTCTAAGATTTAAAATGTTTTCGAGCTCATTTTATAAAGATAGGGGGAGTAATGATTATCGAATTGCATAATATTTTACGAAAAAAAGTGTAGCAGTATCTCTTCTATCGAGCTGACACAGATTGCGTGAGATCTGTGTGGACGCCAAGACCTTTAACGATAGTTGTGCTGAATAAATAGCGCATGTGACGGAGTTAGAGAAAAATGGAACAGATTCTGTAATTCGATTATCATTTACCTTCTAATCTGAATAGATGGGCATTTTTAGTAGCATATAATTGCTTTTTCATATCATATCATGCATTCTTTTTCTGAAAACGGTCGTCCCTGAAAATATTTTCTTTTCGAAAACTGACCGTGTTGTGTTAAAGGTTTAATTTTACCTTCTAATCTGAATAGATGGGCATTTTTAGTAGCATATAATTGCTTTTAAATTTCATCTCATGCATTATTTTTCTGCAAACGTCGTCCTTGAAAATATTTTCTTTTCGAAAACTGACCGCGTTGTGTTAAAGGGGAGATAGGGGAGACAAGATTTTGAACCCTTTTTTATTCCCACAAAAAGGGGAAGAAATATTTCAAATCTATTTTTACGTGCTTTTACTTTATCCAACTTTTCGCTGAACTGCGCTCTTTGTTTATACAGCGCATTTCTTCAGCTCGTAGCTCTTGTTTGGTCTAATCTTCTTCAGCTTGCAGCTCTTGTCCAATCTGATCTGCTTCCAGCTTAGTTCTACACATCTCTATTTTTAATAAGTTATTTTTATCTTGATGTATGACATTCTATACGTGCGTTAACTATTCTTCTATGTTTATAAAGTTACAGCTCAAGGCCTTGAGATATGGATCAACTCTTATTCTCATATATTTTTTAAACATGAGATTTTATTCAGATAATGTTAAATGTTCCTCAATTTTCTGGGTCACCAATGTGTGTACGAAAGAATGTTAAATGTACAATACATGGAATGGTGGTGGGGGTACTGTGGTGTCCGGGGGTTTTCCACAACAGTGTGGTTGCCTGATCGAGTTCGAGCTTCTCCTTCGACTAGTGGTGGGGGTACTGTGGTGTAGTAGGAAAATATTTTTTTTCTGACGGTTGATCGATTGAGGCGGTGGTGGAAACAATCCATCAAATCGATGGTGGTGGTGGTGGTGGTGATAGTGAGGAATCGGGGACGCTTGTGAGGAATCGGAAAAAAACTTGAGTATTGAGCGATTATCAATGCGACGGGTAAGGTGATGAATCAGGGATTGTGGTGGTGAGTAGATGAGGATTGTGGTTGTTATGAGGTATTGGGGACAAAATAGTAAAATAGTCAATTGCAAATAATCGGGAGTTGAAACAGATTTTTGGGCCGTGTCAAGGAACAACTTCAGTTTTGGTCCGGATAATTTTCATAATTTACCCATAAATAAAATTGAAGACAAATTCCGAATAAAATGTTATATTCTCGTAAATTCGATGGATTTATGCGTGGGACAAATCTGTGATCAAAATCACAATGTCGGTAAACAAAAACTTGACTCGTGAATTTCAGTTTGGAACTCGCAAACGGGCGCTGTTCGAAGTAGACGGCCTCAAAATTTGTGCAGCGGAAATGGCTACAACGTTGTTAATTCCGCTCAACACATAATCTGTGGACTAAATATATCGCAGCCGAAATTTACACTGTTCCTCTCTCTCACCCACTACTTCACGCACGCCCTCCCTTCACCCCTTGAGCTGTTTTTCGTAGTTAAAATCCTCCGCGAGTCGCCACACAGCAGACCCAATTCGCCGCTTATCAAGTATATGCATTGAAGCAGTCAGAAAGCTGCGGCTGCTGGAGTTTGGAGCCTAAGCTTTCCTACATGACTTGGAGAAGAATGTGTGGATAAGTTTCAAGAAGATAAGGAAAAAGAGGATCTTTGCGTGGAAATTAATGTTTAGAAGCAACAATGTTGCGGCCCGAGTTTTCGAGCGCCAGATATTTACCCCTGCTCCTGGCACCAGTGTATTTTCTTTTCTTTTTGGGTTTCTTTTATACTCATTCTTTTGTCATTCTGTTGTCGAACTGTGTGTTTGATGATTTTCCTGTGAGAAAGATGATGTTGTGAATTTGGCCAATGTCTTTTAGCTTGATTAGTTGGGACTTTGTCCAATATTGGAGTAATTTTTGTTGCGAATGATCCATTCGGTTCCTCTGTAGAATTGAAGTAGTGGATTGTTCTTGGGTGGTATAAGGTAATATTCTAGTGGTAGAATTAGTTCTAAGTCTCTTGTATATATAGGAGTTCTCTATATTGATTGTGTGTGGAATAAACATAATATTTTCCAGCAATTAGTTCTCTCTATTTTTCTTCCACCTAAATTGTCTACAGATAGCAAAGGCTGACACTGAGATATGCATAGCCATTTATTTTCCTCAGGTCCTGGCGTTGGATGATTTTGCGGAGCAATTTTCTTATGCATAACCTTAATATTGAATTCCCGAACCTTCTAGATTTTTGGTTAAGTACCTTATTTCCTTTAGCTGGATTAATCAGGTTCCCTTTGTAGGCAAAGGACAAATTCATCATGATCATGACCTCTAGAAAGACAACAAATCTGATCTCTGGTTTTAATTTTAGAATTTTACTGGATATATCATGAACTCTGAAATATTTATTTGTTCCAGGTCCATTGCGCCAGAAGATTTTATGAGAACATAGTTCCCAGTCATACTATTTACGACATTGAGTGCCCAGACCTTCTATTTCGTAAATTCAGTGATGATGGACAATACCTCATAACATTCAGCCGGAATCATCAGGATCTCATTGTTTACAGACCAACTTGGCTCTCATTTTCATGCAGAGACCAATATTGTGATGCTAATTATCTTCCTTCTAAAGCCAGCAAATTTGAGAGCTTTTTCACTCGATTATACACCGTCACTCTTGCATCCACTGGTGAGCTCATTTGCAAAGATTTCTTTCTTTACACCGAGAGAAATCAGTTTGGAATTTTTGCCACTTCCACTGCTCAAATCCACGATGCACCTGCTGTTGGAGGTGCAGTTCAAGGTGTCCCATCCATTGAAAAGATAACCTTTCATCTTGTGAGGTGTGTAACATATTTGTCGAATACCAAGTACTGTGACATTTATGACTAAACTTTGATTTTTTTTTTTGCTTGAACGGATTCAAATAGATTGGATGATGGAGTAATACTCGATGAGAGGAGTTTCCGCAATGATTATATTAATTTAGCACATAGCATGGGTGTTTTCTTGTACGATGATTTATTGGCTGTAGTGTCCCTCCGTCATCAGATAATACACATTATCCAGATTAGGGACTCTGGCGTCTTTGTCAATGTGCGGTCGATTGGGGAATTTTGTCGTGAGGATGATGAGCTTTTTCTTAATTCCAGTGCCCAGGCAAGTGTTATTGGCTAAGGCTGTTGAATCATTCATTAAAATTGTATATTTTTTTTGTATTTCTTCTTTAACTATGCATATTGAATCGTTGGAAACTTAAAAGCACAAAATTCCTTCGTATATCACATTGGCTTCACACATCTTTGTTGCAGACGATTGTGTAAAATCTAATAGTTGGAGGATAACTTGATTTAATACAGCACTCTCTGCTTGCTTTCGGGCACATAATCTTAAGGAAGTTTGGAAGCGAACCTAAACTGTTTTTTTCTTTTTAGTCTCAACTTTCAAGCATGTGGTTAAAGCAATTTACTTGCGGAAGATAGTGACCAAATTTAGACAAGTACATATTTTTATATAAGTGCTCAGAACAGTTTGACAGGCATCGGATTACCAAAACTACTCTACAACCGACTTCTTCATTAAGCGGTGAGATTGTTGTTCGGTGTATGATTATGAAGATGAGACTTAGTATGGAGAGGATTGAAGAACTTCATATGTTCTCTTTTTAAGCTTTTATTGTGTTATTAAGCTTCTTTCTTGTTGATCATTTGTTTAATATGCTAGCCTGACCTACAAGTTTATTCATCAGTACATGACAAAATCGAGTGTAAATGAACCAGGATGCCACACATGGAAATGGTTTGCATCAGTTGGGAATTCAAGAGGTTTCTTTCTTGAGTGGTTTAAAGCAGCGCTTGCTTTCGTTTATTGTGCAAGGGATATGGAATGAAGAGGATGACCCTACACTCGTAAGTTGTATCTTTATTGAGGATTTTGGAGTTTCTATTGTTTTCTTTTATCTCAGTATCAGTAAAAATTGCTTTCATCATTTTATTTGTTTCCAAGGTTGATGTTTTTTACTTTGCTGCATCTCTTTATCATTCTATTTACTTTCCAAGGTTGTACTAAAGTGCTTTTGAAGTAATTTGAGCCCGTAACATCCATAATCATTTCCTAAAAACTTTTGCGGTTTCATTAATTTAAACATAATTCATTAAGTGTTTTTCATAATAGTGTTTCTTTTTCTTTTTGTATCAGAGAATGCAATGCCTGAAGAAGAAATTTTATTTCCATTTCCCAGACTATGTTGATTTGATTATCTGGAAGGTATTGATTGTTACAGAAACTTATGCACCCTGGGGACATAACATTTTTTTGTTTCTTGTTGTATCTAAATAGTGCTCTTTCATGTTCTTTACTGAATGTGATATCCAATAAATTATTGGACAGGTGCAATTCCTAGACCACCATCATCTGTTGATCAAATTTGGCAGCGTGGATGGTGGGGTGAGTTGTTTTTTGATCTATTAATTGATTCAATTCAATGGCATTTATTCTCATTCTAGTTAGAGTCTGCACCATTTAGTTTCTAGATGTCTCTTAATGCACACCCGGATAACTCGCTATTCCAAAAACCCCAGATTAAGCATGGAGCATGAATAAAAAGCTTTGATTGTGCAACAAAGAATAAAAATCGGTCAACTTTAAGCTCGAAAAGTCACTAGATATAAAATGTAATAACAATGATATAATCTGAATATAAAATTTTTTAACTAAAAAACCTTAAGACACCAACCAAAATAAAACGAGTTTGTATCAGATTATCTGGAGGCCAATATCAATGAAGAAGAGGATATTGAATGAAATCCGACAAAGAGCTAGATATTACAACTATGACCGGAAAGTTTTGTATATTTTCGTTATTGAATCTGACTGACTTGATATGATCAATATTATAATTAAACCATAGCCGCTTTCTAATACTTAATCTCATACTAAACTTGCTTATGCTAATAGCTTTGTGTTTGACATTTCGTCACGCTTCACACTTGTTGAATCAAACGTGCGTGGCAGAGAGAAGTAATGGGATGGGTGACCTCCTGGGAGCTTTTGTACGTCAAGCTGCTGACGCTACGCCACTTGATTTGGTGGTTAGGTGTGTTGTAAAAGTGACATTAGATTTTAACGGGTAATGCTATATCTGCTGGGGATAGGTCCGACGGTAGAGAAATGGTAAGACTGATCTCTAAGGAAAATGAGACAGCACCAGTAGTTAAACACGCACCTTCTCAGACTCGCGGGTCTAATAGTCCAACCCTAGCTCACACAATAGGTGCACTTTGCACTGTCGCGTTATAAGGAAATAAAGTTGCACGTTGACTAGCAACTATAGTTTTTGGCCTAGTGGCTAGCGTTTGATCCTAATAATTGATATCAGAGCGAGGTCAAGGGTTCAAGTCTCCCAAGAAGCATGTTAATTACTTCTTGGGTGGATTCTTGAGTTAAGCGTGCATGGATGAGAGAAGTACTGGGATGGGTGACCTACTGGGAAGCTCTCGTACGTCAAGTTGCTGACGTTGCGTCGCTTGATCTGGTTGGCCAGGTGGACCGTAAAAGTGTGATGTCAGATCTTAACGAATAATACAATCTGTACTAAGGATAGGACCGATAGTAGGGAAAGGGTAAGACTGATCTTTGATGAAAATGAGACAGCACCAACAGTTAGACACGTATCTCCCCAAACTCGTGGGCCTAACAGCTCAAACTTAACGCACACAATAGATGCACTCTGCGCTGCACATATAAGGAAATAAAGTTACACCTTGACTAAGAGCTATAGCTTTTGGCCTAGTGGTAAGTTTTTTATCCTTGCAACACTGTTTTTGTGTAGACGTTGAACAAATAACACACTGATAAATCTTTCTGGCATTGGAAATTTTTTATCGACACTCAAAAGATTTGGACCTCAGTTTATAGATCCGGTATGTACATTGGCTCATTTCTACATTCTAATTGGATACATGTCTTTTTTAAATCCTTTATAACTATAAAGGTGTGACTTATATTATTCGACTTTAATCAATTCGTGTTGTTTTCAGATAAATGAGTAGATGTAGTTAGAATAATATAATTATTAACTAAAAGGAGTAGCATACCTTTCCAGAAGTTTGGGGCCATAGGTTGGTAGTGAAATAAAGAGTAAGTTTTGTTGTGATTGGTTAGCAAAATTTCAATTCAGGTGTTCAATTTTATGTGACAATAAATTTTAATTATTTTTATCAAAAAATCTTAATTTTTATATCTGTAATGTAAAATTGATTATATAATATGTGAAAATGACTAGAATTGTTTGTCGAACAACTTTGTAGGACTAAATTGATTATTTCATGCTAAATGGTAAAGTTTTAAAACCTATTGTTGTGAGACTAAAACTGACATTTCACCTTCTTACAATTTGTTCTTGCAAAACAGTCTCACATTTCGAAAAATATAAAAGGTAAATCAGTAAGATACTAATTGCAACTTACAAGGGTGTATTCGATGATGCAAATTTAACGACTTTTAAATACTTTTGTAGATTCTAAATATCCGTAGGTATTCAACAATGACTTTTATAAATTTCATGAAAGTCTCGTATTATTGAACATTGCCTTTTATAAACTCCATGAATGTTTTGTGGTATTCAATATTGACTTTTAAAAATTCTAATGTTTATAGATATTCAAAATTTCAGTTTATTTTTAACCATTCTACTAAAGTCGTTGATGACAAATAGTAATGCATAAAGTACAAGAATAAATGTCAAGAATTTTTTTTGGTTGCATGTAGAGATTTTGAATGTATTTGTAATTTATTCCTCCCTTTTTTCTCTATTCTTTATAAATATTTGGCTCTCTCTTTCCCTTACCCGTAAAAGTAAATCATAGTTTTGATATAAAAATTAGGTAATTATTAATTATTTTCATATGCAATGCTTATAAGTTTTTAGTTGGTTCAGGTATACATTTTATAACCAATTTTTTTACAGTTTCAAGTCAAAAATTAAAGAAGCCAAATATTTCAATTTTGTTTTTGGAATTTTAAATTTTTTCTGTATTTAATCTGTAATATATATCATTAGCTTTAACTGTAAATTTAATTTTTACTAATTGAAACATTGATTTTTTAATTCTTTATATGATTAATGTGTAATTTTTGTAATATAAATACCATATTACTTGTATAATGCAATGATACGTTTTAAAAACATTAATATAAATATAAAAACATATATATGCATAAATTTATAAAGATATATATATGGAACGAAAAAATTTTTACAAACTGAATCAACTTAAAATATTTAAAAATTTATAAAGTTTATTTTTTTCATATATAAGATCTACTGAAATATTATGAAAAAGTATAAATATCTACACAAATCTATGAAGGTAAATCCGTAAGTGTTTATAAAAATTTATCTAACTATGTGGAATTCTATGGAAGTCAATAAAAATTTATTAAATCCATAAAATTACATTGATTGAAAAATATCATTAAATCTCCACGATGAAAACACTCCTATTATTCTGTAGTTTTATCAGCTGAGCCATCATTATCGATTACATTACCAGCTAGTAGAATTTTTTTCATGCTTTTGAGGCCTAGCTTGAGCAGCATATGTTTATGCATGTCAATTGCCATTTATTATACCGTCTTCTCATCTATTGTAGATACTTAAATGCTTCATGAAAATGAATCAGTATTGATCTGCTAACTGGTTGATTTCCATGATATAGGTAGCACGAAATGCGGAAAATCATCCTGCATTTTTTGCTGTATATAATATGGAGACTACTGAGATTGTTGCATTTTTCCAGGTTTCAGCTGTTGAATTTCTATTCACCATCATTATGTTAATTCAGTAAAATATGATTAGTATCAGCTCTGATTCCATGGATTATTATGTAGAACTCGGCCGATGATCTTTATTCATTGTTTGAGCTCTTCTCTGACCACTTCTATTCCTCATCAAAGAACTTATTCCTTATGAAGTTCATATCTACTCATTCCAACAATATACATGCCCTGGAACAACTTAAATGTAACAAGGATAAAGCTAGCAGTTCACCCCAGGTATTTACTTTATTGGAATATTTGAGCTAGAAAAACTCAAATTTAGAGTTATCTGTGTTTCATATTTATTATATTTAGGTTCTAGTAATTCTTGCTCAATTGTGTTGTCATTTTTATGTTGCAGTTTGTGAAGATGATGTTAGCCACTTTGCCTATTAGTTGCCAGTCACAAAGTCCTTCACCTTATTTTGATCACTCACTCTTTCGATATGATGAAAAGGTGCAATTTGATAGTCCTCGTTCTTTTTCTACATTCTAAATTTCTGTGGAACGTCATATTTAGGCTGTGGTTATCAGTTCAATACAAGCTTTATGATGTTTTAGTCACAAGGCATGGAGTTTAATAGTTCAAACATATCAACAAAAATTATGGACACCTTCAGTTGTGCTTTATGCTTACAAGAAACGACTCAGCATTCAGATGGTTAAACACACATGAAGATATCGAAGTATTTTATTACAAAAATTTGATTGAAGCAATAATTATGTCGTGAGATTCAAATGCTGGATGGAAATATATTGTTGGCATAGAATGGAATGGTTTCTTGTGATTGGATAGAAATAGAATCATGATTATTTTGACATTCATAATGGTTTTGTGTAGTGATTCGTTAGAACCATGATCTATTTCACCATTCAAAATGGTTTTGTATAAAGAATGTTATGCATTGGACTTGAATCTCTCATGAACGACATGATATAACTACTGCAGCTAATTTCAGCAGCTGACCGACACAGACAATCGACTGACCACCCTATCAAATTTATATCGAGGAGGCAACCAAATATACTTAAATTCAAGATCAAGCCAGGTACCTTTTTTAAACTTCTTACGAGCTTCGTTGCATATGTGTGTACCCCTTGTATCTGATACTATTTTTTTGTCTGACTTTGAATCAACACAATCCATGTAAATGTCAAAGGAACTGAATCTGGCAATGTTGATGCGCGAGCAAAAAGGATATCTTCGTTTCTATTCCATCCAACGTTGCCTCTAGCGATCTCTGTCCAACAGACCCTAATTTTGCAGCCACCAGTTGTAAATATTCACTTCCGTAGGTGATTCTTTTCGATCCACACCATGTTATTTAATTTTTCCATGGGAACAAGGAGCCGATTAGTCTGACGTGACCATAGAGCATGTATATTTGTATTTTACATGTATGTTGTGCAATAAAAGGCATATTTCGAAATGGAAGCTAGATATACGTCGAATCTCCTCATGTACTGATCAATGAGCAAGGTGAGTTCAAAACACCCGTTCATCTGTAGAATTATTCTGCAGATATATATCCTAAGGTTTGATCTCTCTTTGATGATTCAAGTGGAAGGAACCATGAATCCATTTTTTTTCCTATGCTAAAAAGTGGACTATACTATTTGAACTTTAGCTCTTGGGATGAGATTACGAATAATATGTGATATATAGATAATAAACTGAAGAGTGTAGATAACATAATTTTAACTCTAGTTATTGTAAATACGAGCCAAAAACCTGATGGAATGTTCTAGTAGTTGAGCACGGTTTCGAATGAAACAGCGTTCCGTTACTTGAGCCATTTCTGTATATAACTTTGCGGTTTGGTGTGTCGTGCCCTTTTAAATATCATCCTGATTCTCTACTTCAATTAGGCTTTTTCATGTCATGTTCCAAGTGAGATTGGAAACCTCGTACAGAATATGCAAGTCTAATTGTTTTTGTTTCTTTTTCCTTATATTATAATGAGAGTGCTTTTTTATCCCTTTGGAACATAAATGAACAAATACATGTGATTCAACGATGTGAAATACTTTTTTCAGAGTATGCTTAAAACGGATTATATAGAATACGGCAAAACCATATTTTTATAAATTTTGCATTTCGCCACAGAAATGAATCGCTGGTGGTTGCATAATATTTAATCAACAGAGACAAATGAAAAAGGTTCGTTTCATAGGAACCAAGCAAAGGCTTAGACCCAAACATCACCCAAAGCACATATTATTTCTTCCTTAGAAAGGCCAACAAGGACCGTCATGATAACTCTTCGAGATTTTTTATGGGAAAATTGTCACTAAGTTGGACATATTTTAGGATTTGATCGTTCAGCAGTCAAAAATTGTTGTTAGATCTCAGTGAACTGTTTTTTATGTTCTGCTAGAGTGCTGATGTGCCCAGAAAATTCCATCGGATGTTGATAATTAGTCCGACATCATGTCATTGTACGGATAAGGAGACGATTAAATTTACGAAAAACTTTGGCGGCAGTCATTTTCGTAATTTCTCACTTTTTTTCAATTAAATAGGGTGCCTGTATAAGTTTCTCTATAAAAAAAATGTGATTTTGTCCACCTTAGATATATACTTTTTTGTTCCACAAAAATTTATGTGAGACCGTTTACAAGTAATATTTTCTTAATGATGATAGTCATGAAACTATATTATTTTATATACTAACAGTATTACTTTAATCACAAAAATGGTTTGATCGAACATTCTTCCAAATTGATTTGATCAAATAAAAAGTATTATATTTTTAATCAAAAGTTTTATTCTCCATGTTAAAAGCATTAATATATATTTGATCGAATGTCTAACAGACGTGAACTCGTGAGACTATTTGAACAGGAATCTACTCTTTGTTTTGTTAGTGTTCACCCTATCTCAGGCAAGGCCGAAAGGCCAACGGAGAAGACCTCGTTAAAATTATGGATCCTACATGTACGGATGTACCTTCACTCTTATGCCAGGGTTTTCATTTTCGTATTTAAATGACAAAAATACCATTATTTCAATTTTTTTTTTATATTACATTTTACGGTGCAAGGCTATTTTTGCCATTTAAATAGGAAAATATAAACTAAGATGTAAAGCCGAGTGCTCATGTATCATTATTCTAATATATAATGGCACAATAACATAAAGTTACCTTTTTTGAACATGTGTTGAACAAAAATTCATCTTTCACACGAGGTTATACTTCACCTTGAAAATATGGAATCAGTTCCTAGTTGAATCCTCGGTACAATTCCTTCCCTTTACCCCCCACAAAGTGCCAACTTTCCAATACCAAAACAATGGACAAACGCAATATTTTCTTGTTTATATTAAACGATCAGATAAACTGAGAATTAGTTCCCGAATCATGGATTTTCACTACATGTTCATGACCCTTTTCTTGATTTTCATACTACGTAGACGTGCGCTGGTCGATGGCCTCGGTTGCAACTGGGGAACACGGTCCACACACCCTCTCCCTCCGAATATAGTTGTGAATCTGATGAAAGAAAACGGATTCGACAAAGTGAAGCTGTTCGAAGCCGACCCCTTTGCCATGCATGCACTAGGCAGGTCTGGGATCCAAGTCATGGTTGGGATACCGAATGAGATGTTAGCGGCGTTGGCGAGTAGCGTTCGGACTGCTGAAGAATGGGTGTCACAAAATGTTTCCTATTTTATTTCCCAGAAGGGGGTGGACATAAGGTACGTAGCTACGTACACTTTTGTTTGAAACCTATAATTTTATCTTTCTAAACGCTCGAGCCATAATAATAATAATAATAATAATAATAATAATAATAGTCGTAGTAGTTTACTTCAATATGTCTCTTTAGGTTTAACGTAGCTTTGTGTTGGTCCTGTATTGAACAACGGAGGCCTAAAACAAAAACTAACATCAGATCTTGAAAAATACTATTGGCATTGCTGATCAGAGATAGGAAGGAAAATTTAAAAGATTGGAAAATAATCCATCCTATAAGTTGGCCTAGAGAGGAATCTGATCATCAGTTATTCAAAAAAATGAATTTTGTTGTAATAGATTGCTCTTTTTTTAGCTTTACTTTGATCGATTTTCATTTGATGCCTGCATAACATTGGACATAAGTTACGGAGGTACCCTTTTGTTAGAAAGCTTTTTAAATCAATTCTTTCTGAAAACCATGAAGCTAGTATTAATTTACTTGTAATATGTTATCTTAGGTGTTAAGCTGCATATGTGTTGGTGCCTTATTCGACAAGTGCCTAAAACAAACACTAAGATCATTCCTAAAGAAAACCGATCAATTGGTATTGCTGATAAGGGGGGAAAAAATGCGATTGCTGACATGACATTGACCTTATAATTTGTGGTTATTCAGATATGTTGCGGTCGGAAACGAACCATTTCTCAAAACATACCAAAACAAATACACACAGACAACCCTTCCAGCCCTACAAAACATCCAAGCAGCCCTGATCAAGGCAGGCCTAGGCCGCGATGTAAAAGCCACTGTCCCTCTCAACGCCGATGTCTACGAAACTGAAACCGGGCTGCCCTCGGGCGGCGACTTCCGTGGCGACATCCACACCCTAATGCTCTCCTTGGTCAAATTCCTCAGCCAAAACGGTGCCCCCCTTACGATCAACATCTACCCTTTCCTCAGTCTACAATCAGACCCTCATTTCCCAGTGGATTATGCCTTCTTCGAGGGCACCGCCTCTCCTGTAATCGACGGATCCATCGCCTACACCAACGTCTTCGAAGCAAACTACGACACACTCGTGTCAGCCCTGGAGAGAAACGGGTTTCCCTCCATTCCAATCATCGTAGGCGAGATAGGCTGGCCAACAGACGGGAACCCAAACGCGAATCCGCAAATGGCGCAGAGATTTTACCGGGGTTTACTCAACCGAATAAGCCAGGGCCAAGGGACTCCGAGACGCAGCGCCCCGCCTGATATTTACCTGTTCGCTTTAACAGATGAAGATGCTAAGAGCATTGACCCCGGAAAATTCGAGAGGCACTGGGGTATTTTCAACTTCGACGGGACAATCAAGTACCCCCTGGATTTAGGCAACGGGAGGAATCTCACGGCGGCGAGAGGCGTCCGGTATCTGGCGAGACAGTGGTGCATCATGGCGCCGGAAGCGGACACCACGGACCCCAATCTGCCGGCGAAGGTGGATTTCGCATGCACGTACGCCGACTGCACTAAGCTGGGATTCGGGTCATCTTGCGGGGGCCTGGATGCAAGAAGCAACGCTTCTCATGCGTTTAATATATACTACCAGACGGTTAACCAGCAGAGAGGGGCGTGCGAGCAGTTCGGTTACTTGGCCGCTGTGACCAAGATTGATCCCGGACTTGCGGATGCTTCTTGCAAGTATGAGATAATGATCGACACTGGAAAACATGAGCTCGTTAGTAATCCAGGGACATCGTCGGGCCACGTGAAGGTCCGGAGTTCGACCGTTGCTCTGTTGTCGCTGTTGTTGGTGGCTTGTTTGTAAGCAAACGAAAACTTGAATCAGAGGAGGGATGACTGGTATTAGAGTCCTGGCCGGATTTCTCCAGGGAATTAATTACAAATAGATCAGTAGGTTGTTTTTTGAAGTGTCAAATTTATATGAAGATATCCAAGATCACTTGCTTATAAATAGTGGAGTTAAAAACAAATTGTATATTAGCAAATAGACAGATTGGAATACGAATCTCAATTAGTATGATTTAATTAAAATCTCATTTCTAATAAATTGATTTTAAGTCCAATTACTCTTTATCTTAACTTCATACACACTTTTATTCTAAGGTTTTTTATTTCCAGTTACTCTTGTTATATATCCGTTACTTAAATGACTTCAAATATCTGAAAATTGATACACTATTTAATTTAATAAAAAATATTTGAAGATATTTTTTACATTATAATGTAATTATTATCTCTATCTAAATAATTGATGCGAGAAACAAAAGTAAGTACCGAAATAAGTGGATTCGGGTGATCCGTTCTCCTGGGTTCTAGATATTCAAGTAAACAGTTGACTTATAACATCAAATCTATTGTAGGGAAATTTTACGTCACAAACTGATTTTAGAGACGTTAGAGTTGAGTTGAGAAAACCCTTCAATACTCAAGCAAGCGATCACCCCCTCAAAAGCTTAGGAGAACAAAGATGCTATCAAAGTTAAATGACAAAATATACCTTCAGGATGAAGATAAGTCACCTATTTATAGATTCTTCACATTGGATTATGGGCTTCAGATTTCATGAATTTATTAGTTAGCTTTATAATGCCTAATTCTTTTTTGCAAGCATATTATGAAGCCTTAATATTCTTCAAGCCCATTATTTTTCTCGAGGAGAACATATTATTTATCAATTTCATTATCTCGACCAAAAAAACCATTTCAAACAAGTTGCATATATTCAATTGGCAACTCAAAAAACAAAATAAAAAATGGAGGCGTCTAAATTTGCTAGGTGAAAAAGATTAATGGCTTAAATAGCAGTTTTCAGGTAGATAAAACTGTTCCGGTAATTTAAATATTCGGGACAATAATTTAATTGAAAGTATAAAAGGGTGCAAAATTATGATTATCATTTGATTTGAAGTGCATTGAACCAAACAAATAAAAAATAACGCTAAGAGTGTACCAAGAAGGTTAAATTATGGAGTCCGAAGGAGGCGGCTGTCTGTGGGAACTTCGAGCTTCTCTTAAGCAACAAAATTTAGCCTACTTTATGATTATGAACTATGGTGGGAACTCCGAGCTTCTCTTAAACAAACAAATTTAGCTTATTTAATGATTATGAACTATGATGGTGAGCAATCAAGCATATATAACAAAGTTGATATAGACCACCATAACCTTGATGATAATATGATAGCTAGCTCATTGTTAGAAATAGTACGTTTTGATCGTACAAACTATATAAAGTATTTCCGAGAGAATATCAAGAAAAGCACTGATACAATATTTCGTATTGTAAAGCATGACAAGATTTGAAACGTGCTTGCAATGGTGATTGGGAAAACTCCGTGACAATGCTTCCTACATATATTAGTGCTATGTCGAATATATAATCCAAGAACTGTTAAGAGTGAAAGTACCTTTGATAAAATGAGCAACCAAATAAATTTCTGAATTTTATGTTTTTGGACTGAATCGATGGATTTCGATATTGTCGTCAAATAATCAGCCTAAATTGCACTCATTTATATACCAAATACACGCACAAACTACTCATCGTATAAACATTGGATGTAAATAACCAAGTGTTGCCACTAGAATTTACATTCATAGATGAAGAAAGTTATGAATCATGATGTAGGAACAACGTTGTAGGACCCTTCATTTGCTTTTACTCAGAATAATGTTTGTTACTTCGCCCGGGCTGGCAGTGATGCCTATGATGCCATGACTAATTGCAAGGAGATAATAGGCCTTCCTTGGGAAATATGTTTAATGTTTATACAAAATGTTCCCAATTGTATAGTTTCTCTCTCGTTTTTCAACCTCTTATGTTTTGGAAAATTTATGACCATACTTTGAATTGCCTACATAATGATAAAATAGAAAATTTGAACAAAATTGATTTCCCAGTGATTTTTCAAATCTTTGCAAGAAAACAAACCAACATGTTTATGACCAAGAGAGTATCTATATTTCCTTTTCTTTTCAATATTTCCTCTGATAATATGATCAATCCCCTGACTAATAAATCAATAAGATACAAATGTATTGCTTTTCTACTCGTGCAACTTTGTCAAGATAACTATATCGATTTATTGACCTAAATGACTTTAACTCCAAACAAAACACAGTTTTCAAAAGAATTCCAGATAATTGCACCACAAAATGATTAAAGTTCATATCCCATCATCGATCAAAACAAGATCATCTCATCAAATATTAACCTTTGGTTATATTAAGATTTATTATATTAACCTAAATGTCTTTAATTTAGAACAAAACTCGGTTTCTTCAAACGTACACAAGCTAATTGCACAACAAAATTTGTGATTAACATCATAACCCATCATCAATCAAAATAAAATCATCTCATCAAGATATTATCTTTACCAAAGAAGTAAAATTAAAATTTCAAAAACTTTCCGCAAGACGCGCGCTTACAGTTCTCAGCTTCGAATACACCTTCGCCGCCGGGGAACCCAAAATCAGGCTGCAAAGCGAGTCCCTTGCAACCTTAATACTCGCGAAAGAACCTAGTATGTGAATCTTCGTGTCGGCGATCACGATTCTCGTTCTCGTTGCGTTTTCAATGGCGTGTTTCGTTCTTCCCCCTTTCCCACTCAGACGCCCGATCGCCCGCGACAAGTGCTCCCCTCTCAACGTTTTCACATCCTTAATCTCGAATGATTCCACATAAAGCTCGTCCAAACGCAGCAACGCGTCGGCGTCTATGACATCGAACCCTAGCATGAACGCGTGCACGAAATCGGCGCACTTCTGCAGATTGCTGATGTCCGGTGTGTCGGGTCGGGTCTTGAGCTCCACCCGGCGGGACCTGAGGTTCATCCGGATGTCGATTTTCATCTTGTCGTATATAGGCGTGTAGATTTCGAGCCATGATTTCTTGAGAGGATTGTAGCGGTGAGGGGGGACGGAGATTTTACGGAATTGGATTTGGCCGTCGGAGATTTCGTGCGCTTTTAGGGGCTGAAAGTTGGGCTTCTGCGCGAATAGGACTCCCTGATTTGGAGTCCTGGCGGGTGCATCAGTTGAGGGCGCAGCAGCGGAGGAGTCAACGTCCATGGCTGCCCGCCGGAGGTGGAGGCCAGGGGATTTTGCAATGAATATTGGCTGCCGCTGTGTCTACAGAGAACCCTAGGTATATAAGAACGTCCCTTAATGGGCTAGGCAAATCTCTGATCAATTAAATATATAACTGGATTGGAATTGCTTGGGCCAAAATCTCTAATAGACCAAAAATATAGCCTGATTGCTCTTGAAATAGTTTTTTGAATTCGGCCCATCAGGTAAATTGAATTATATCTATGCCATCTATGTAGGGTTTTTCTAAATTGCTAACTTTAAAAAAATAATAACAATAAACTCAAAACTAAAGTGTGTGGTAGTGTTCTGCTAGGTCACTGCAACATCGAGCGGACTCTGTTATTTATACTATTTCCGCTCCTCTGCTATATAAGGGCTTATTCAGAAGACCCCTTGCCGGATTCTCGAAGCAAATAAGGAGACATACACATCGGCCGAACTTATTATCGTATAATCAAAAACTTTTTTTATATCAATATCATTTTTTGTATAAATGATCTAATTAAACTATGAAATAGAAAAAATATTAAACGTTGGGAAAAATTTTTAATTTATATGCATGTACAAAAATTCATATGACACTTTTAATATTACATCATCGGTGATCATACTATCAAAACATTATAATTCTTACTATATTTAAGCCATGGTTCGCAGTAACGGTCACGGAGATCGTCGCGGAGAACTCCGTTCCAGTTCCATTATCGTTTTCACGGAACGGTCACGTCACGAATTTTTTTTTTTAAAAAAACTATAAAACATAAACGCTTTTCGCATAAACAAGAACATTTCATACTCTTGAACACCTCTATGTCTGTCCACTCTTCACATAAGCACTAATCAAATCCGAATAAGCATAATCTTTGCATAAGCACTAATCAAATCCGACATAAACGATATTACGACAAAAGCTTATGACACTTTTAATATTACATCATCGGTGATCATACTATCAAACATTATAATTCTTACTATATTTAAGCCTCACTTCTAATATTACGAATCCATTTTTATTGAGATCAACATAATCTGCTGTAATTTCTCAAAAATCATGACCGGAAATCTAATATCTTCTATGTTTTTAAGTTCAGCACATCAAAGTTAAGCATAACTCTGATAAAGTGATATCTGATTTCTCCTTGACAATGTTCCTGTTTGGTGTGATTCTCCACCTACCTTGAAAGTGATTTGGGTTTCTCCCATAGTTGCATCATATGATCCCACACTTGAGCTTTGTGGTTTTGAAGGAAAAACTCTAGGAACCAGAGGTTGATCACCTCTAGTTGAATTCATTTTAAGATCTTTCCTAGAGATTTGCAAAAGATTATGTAAAGCCTTCTACTAAGGCATTTTGGAAAATTTGAAAAATTTTAGCGTGTAGGACATGTTTTGGCATATAATCCGTGTAATGGGATAAGGGAATGTAAAATTTTAGGGATATGTTTAAAATTCGGTGAAACTATAGGCACGTTCAAAGTATTACCAAATTTGATTTGATTAACATAAATATCTAACGTCGGTATTCTCTAGAAATAAATTTAAAATATTTTATCATAGCTTATTTCATAATGACTTAATAACAAAGTAGAGTTGGACATAACGGAACACAACTGCGATGGGAAAATAGAGAAAATTACAATTATATTTGTTTTATTGTGGTCTGAGTAGGATGATCATTATACAAAGGGCCAAGTATCCCCTCCACTGGGCCTGTGAACCGCACACAAAAACCCGTAGGGTTGAAAGTCCCATTTGAGTCATCCTTGTACAGTCTAGAATACATAAGAATAGTAATGATAATATTTATGACGTTTGTATACATTAAAGATCGAATAGCAAATATCACAAATTCATTTCCCCAGCTGGATTTTATAGTTAGATAATCAACTAATTTTTATAAACATTCTAAAGGCTACAAGGCATCAATGTCAAGTTCCAACTTTAAAAAAGTTCAAGCGAGTTTGATACGAGCATAGAAAAGGTTTTCAACTTTTTGTTATAATTTTAATATATCAAGTTAATTAATAATATAATTTATAAAAATTATAAATTAAGAATGAAAATTTGATTGACATTTTTCTAATGATAACATTTTTTAAATTCTTTAGATTGCGCTCCGATTGATGAATTTGATTTGAAGTGAGGGTTTGATTTTCAAGAGTGAATTAAAAGATTGATTTCTCATACACATCTGTTGGCGTATTTGGAATCCATTACAATCACTATCGAAATTGGACTTCGAAATTCACTTGAATTTCAACAAGAACTTTTGGGTACACATAGACATAATTTTTAAAATATTTTTTTCTGAAAAATAACCCCCCATAACCACCTCGGGACGCGAGGACCGAGCAGCTCACTCAAAACCCCGACGTACGCCACCAGATCGGGAATCACCCAAGGATACGCACCAAGATCGGGAGTTTGGCCCGAGGCCTCATTACCAGGTCGGAAATGTTTCCCGAGGACAATGTCACGATGTAATGAAGAGTCCAACCCGAACACGTCTTTCCTTATGCAGATGAATCCCGCTTGGATACGCTTATCCTTATTTGAAGAATCCCGGGACGATACACCTTTCCTTATTTAGGCAAGAGGATCCCGATGATCGCGGAGAATATTCGCCAGATATTCTCTTCCACCGACATTGTCCCTCTATAAATACCAGGTATGCGCCCTCATTCTACACACATTCATTCTCGCACTCACTTGCTCTCACATCATATATTTGTTCTCTTTTCTCTCGCTTTTGCTCTCGCGCATTGCCTGACTTAAGCATCGGAGGGGCTTCGCCAAACACACCTCTGGCGCCCTCTGACCTGTGATTTGTGATTGCAGACACCAAGGAGGAGCATCTTCCGCCTACCAGTGCCCGACGTTCCCGAGCTCCCGACGTGGTGGTGTTAGCTCGTCGGCTGAGATAATTTGGCTACATCAATTGGCGTCGTCTGTGCGAAACGTAGAAGAAAGAAGACAAGATGCCACCAAAGAGGACTAGAGCTCAGGGTACTGGAGAAACTAGAAACACGGAGAGTACCGCACAGGGGTCGGAGAACCCCAATCTCATTGCGGCCCAGATAGCTCAAATGGTAGCGGCTACAGTGGAACAGATACTGGCAAGTCAGCCCGAGGCACATCAACAGCCCGACCAACGGGCCGAGGAGATCAGGAAGTTGCGTGAGGAGATTGCCAGTTTAAGGGAGGAAAGAAGCTCGGCACCTCCTCCCCCATCTGCTCGGGAGGTGCCCTTCTCTGTTGAAGTACTGGCTGCTGAGTTATCCCAGCACTTCAAGTTTCCAAACGTAGGAGAATATGACGGGATGGGAGATCCCGAGGAGCATTTATCACGGTTTGAGAACGCCGCACTCCTCCACCAGTTCGCTGATCTTATCAAGTGCAGAGCCTTTCTCACCACTCTGGTCCGAGCCGCACAACAGTGGTTCAACCTCCTGCCAACCGGGAGCATCAAATGTTTTCAGGATTTCAGTCAGGCGTTCCTTCATCAGTTCGCCAGTAGCAAGAAGCAGCCGATGACGATGCTGAATTTGTTTACGGTGAAGCAAAAAGAACAGGAGACTCTTCGGGAGTACATCAAGCGCTTCAATAGAACTATATTGAGGTGTCATCTGCCACGTTGGAACTTCTGTTCGGGGCCTTCGACCCAGGGGTAATAACCCGAGATTATTTACTTATAGGCAATTCAGATTGTGCATGAGAAATCTGGTTGTTCAGCTTTCATTTGGAAGGCTTCGTATATAATTTGGGTCAGATTTCATATTTGGAGTAAGTCTGGAAGTTCTGGAAATGTTGAGTTAACGATCAGATTTGTGAGAGAGCTGAATAACAAGAGAAATCTGTTATCGCTGGGAGTTGGGTTGTTCGTAGCGTGTTTTAGTAGCGTGAGAGAGGATACGCCTTCGTTTGGGTGAAATCTGATTGAGATTTGAAGGTGAATTGGTGAAATTTCGGTAAACGCTGTCGTGTTGGTGAAATCTGGTAAGTTGAGCGAATTGCCTCGAACATATGATGAAACGCTGTCGTAGCGCTAATGCTAGAATCTGGTGTAGCGCAATTCAGATGTCAACGCAAGTCAGCTGTACTGTAGAGATGTGATCGCTGATGTTAGTCGTGCGTCGTCGTTTCGCGAATCAGTAGATGCGCTTGAAGAGGTTCCTGCTGATCAGCAGTTGCGTTTGTGAGGAGTTGATTGATTCGAGTGACCAGCCGTTGGTTTGAGTAATCAGCTGCTGTTGAAAGGCGACGTCGTTTTGTTGAAGTTGGAACGCAGCGTTTTTCGCTTTGCGTCTGCTGTTGGCAGCAATTCTAACGTGTTCCTTTACGTCGTCGTTTGGAAGGTGGTTAGCGCGGCCAGCTTTTGGTTGTTTCGCAAGATGAATCTGTCACCAGCAGTTGGAACGCTGCGGAGTCGTTTTATTTAGTTGGAACGGTGTCGTTTTGATGTTCCTTGTGAATGCAACGGCTGGTTGTGGCTGCTGATTCCGTTGGAAGTAAAAGCTGGTATCAGTTGTAAGACTTCTCCTGGAACGTCTGATTATGTAGAACAGCGGCTGATAGGTATTAGCGCTAGTTGAGAAATCTATTTGACGATATGGATTAATGCAGGAATCTGGTTTCAAGCGGTGTGTACATATCCTATTTTGGCATGTAATTACTCAGCATGACACGTGGAATTCATATCAATTGCATGGGGAATTCTGCAGAAAACAGAGACCTTCTCCTATAAATTAGAGTGAATTCAAATACTTGTAACTTTGCTACGGTTATCAGAATTCGATTCTGTGAATTTCCCTGGAATCCTTACGACAAGGTACAGCTTTGATATTTGAAGCAATCCAAAAACAGAGCTAAACGAGGTATAGTTTGACATGAGAGTCAGGCACTTGAATACTCGAGAATTATAATTCTTGAGTTATCCCACCAAATCACATACTTTATAATTGTTGTTCTTGATTTAGAGCTTGAAGTTATGTTTGTCGATCCATCACAGGTAGTGGATCTTTATTTGATATGAGATTATATGATACGAAGAGAAAGTGAATTGATTATAATGCCTAGGTCTGAGGTGACCTTATTTTCGAAGTGAGAGTGATTTCGTTATATGGATATCCATGTCAAGAATCGGATACGAATCTTGATGGCATCGATTTGAGATGGAATCAATTCTTAGTTTGAGAAACACAATATGTTTATTTCATTTTGAATTGATATGCTGGTTTTGACATAAACTGTTTTATGTTATTTCATGTATATGTTGATTATACTGAGATTGTTTCTCACCGGAGTTTATCCGGTTGTTATCTTGTTTTGTATGTGTACATGACAACAGGGGGAATGAGCTGAATTGACTGGACAGGGGTAGTGAGAGCTTACTACCTAGAAGAGGGGCGACAGACAAGAAGAACTAGAGATCTGTTGGTAGTTTAGATTTCGAACAAATAGTGTGAGCCTTTGATGTATTTGCTTTGTATCTAAGCTGGTCAGATCTTGTAACAGTGAACGTAGAGAGTTATAACTTTTATACAGTTGTGCTTTGTGCGATAAATAAACAGCTTTCGATGAATAGACAGTGTAGACTCTGTTTTATAAATGAACAGCTTTTGAGAAACAGATTTAAAGTAAGCATGTTCAGATTTCAGCGAGGGAAATGGGGAAAAATATAGATTTGGAAAAAAAAACAGATCCCATTGTTTACATTCGTCTGGTTTAATTAATCGCCCCATAATATTAGATGAGTAATTGTGGGAAGAGCTCCTCACACAGGTGGTATCAGAGCTCATTAAGTTCTTGGATTGAATTAGATGAGAGGGGTAGATCGAGTCTTTTGATTGATTATATATGTCGCATGGTATATGTCTTACTGGTTGGAATTTGTATCGCATGATTGTGTGATTAAATGGTAAGAGTATGCCAGACAGACTCCAGAATTACATGATATCTGAAATCTGAATTGAATAGTAGTATGTATTAAACGAAGTATGAATCAGAACTCGATCTCTTGAGAAACAGCACATTCATGTGTGCTAATCAGAGGAGGGACTGAGATTTGTTATCGATATGATGAGGAATTATGAACAAATCTGTTTGATTTTTAGATATGCCTCCTCGACGAACAACTACCCGGCAGACAGGAACAGTTCCGCGAACAGAGCAAGGTAGTACTTCGACTGATGCATTGAATGCAACAGCAACTCCGATGAAACACTTTTGAAACGATTCCAGTCCTTTAAGCCGCCAACACTGACAGGAACCGAAAATGCAGTGGATTGTGAGAACTGGTTAGAAGATATAGAATAGTTATTTGAAGCGTTAGATTATACCGATGATCGTCGGGAGAGATTGATAATTCATCAGCTGCATGG
>KQ993122.1:10106-21864 GCA_001598015.1 Dorcoceras hygrometricum | reverse complement strand
TAATTTTTGATCTAGTGTTAAACGTTTGATCCTAATAATATATTTTAAGTTTATGATAAAATATAGGAATTTTATTAAAATATAAGAATGAAATAAAACTTAACTAAAAACAACAACAAACAATCATTAATTTTTGTATGGAATAATCAATATCAGTGTAACAATCCCAATATACGCTATGAAAACTGGAAATGTATTAAATAACGTGATTAACAAAAAAAAGGGCTTGGAGATTGGAATTACCAAAATGTCCTTATGTAGGATCGGGCGCTTGCCGCTTTACCAAAAGTTATAGCTGGTGGTAATGGTGCAACTCCAATCTTTTAAATCGTATAGCAACACAAGAGTCACATTTCGATCGATCTACCTAACAGGGGCAATTATGGCACTTCAATATGTTCTTACTATTTTAGTTTGCATACATCGCATTTTCAATTCACTGTTTGATTGAGATTTTTTTTCGCATAACATGTTATTTCTCAAGAAAGCAAATTAGATTGTGTTCTGGATTCATCTTCTAACCAAACATATTATAGAACATAGTTTTTTAAACACAAATATTTCAAAATAGTTTATTCACCCCCTCTAACATCTGCTCCTTTGTTTTTTGATCCTATAAGTCGTATCAGAGCTTTTATGATATCATATCGATCTTAAATTTCCTATCACAGACTCATGGGCTTAACAGCCCGGCTCAATAGCACACTATTGGTACACTATGTGCGGCCACATGTATAAGTAAATAAAATTATGTTGATTAACAATTATAATTTTTGATCTAGTGGTAAGCGTTTGATCCTAATAATATATTTTTAAGTTTATAATAAAATATAGGAATTTTTATTAAAATTTAAGAATGAAATAAAACTTAAGTAAAAAAAACAACAAACAATCATTAATTTTTTTACTTCATAATGGAATAATCAATATCAGGGTAACAATCCCAATCACCTATATAATATATATATATATATATATATATATATATATATATATATGTGTGTGTGTGTGTGTGTGTGTGTGTGTTGGGTTAAGTACATGGATGAGAGTAGTATCGGGATCTGTGACCTCTTGGTAAGCTCTAGTGCGTCAAACTACTGATGCTATGCCGCTTGATATGGTTGGCTAGGTGTCCATAAAAGTGTGACGTCAGATCTTAACGTGTAATATGATCTCTGAAGGTATAGGACCAGGGGAAGAGTAAGACTAGTCTCTAAGAGATATGAGAAGTCACAATTACTTAGACATACACCTCCTCGGATTGTTGAGAAAAATTTCTAAGTTTTGGTGAGACAAAAATCAGCTCCGAGGTTAGAAGATCAGCTCAGGCCGAAGATCGTGTATAAACTGAGTAAAGTCAACTTAGAACATGCTGAGTAAAGTCAAATCAGTTTATGGTTTCAGAACAGAAGAGCGGATCAGATCAGGTCAATAGGTTGAGTAAAGACAACTCAATTCTGGAATCAGATCGGGTCAGGAGAGCAGATCAGGTCAGGAGAAAAGGCTGAGTAAATCAGATCAGTTTTAGCTATAACTGATCAGATCATATTTGAAGCTCAAGATAGATCAGATCAAGTTTGAAGAACAGTTCTTAGGACTTCAAGCAAAACAATCTGGAGCTTCGTATGAATCATATCAGTACAGATTTAGGCTATGATGTGACAGAATGTTTGTTGAACAAATTCAGGATGTCTTTTCAGAGTCTGGCCATGTACGAGTATCGCTGTTGTACAACCATAACGGGAAATTTTTAACAGAGCTATACGGTGGAGCTGTATGGAGATAGTACAATATGTTATATACACATAATAGAATTCATCGTCCGAGTCTACCTGATATATTTATTACCGTTTGAGTTCACAATGTATAAAAGGATGAGAAAATTCAGAGCCACAGGTGTTGTTACGACTTTATGAGAGAAGAATTCTTATGATTTTACAAAAAGAAGAAGAAAAAGGAAAATTTTTTACGAGTTCCTTTCTCTTTTACAAAAACATTCTTGTTGTATCCATATCTATCAATTCATTTGTGTACTGAATTACATAGACTTGTACTTGACAGATCAGATTATCAAAAAGCCTCCATATTTGCTTTCGTATTCTTCTAGTGGAAATCCTTCCAATTTGAAAGAAATAAAGACGTAGAAGCATTGCTTCGAACTTGAAAAAACAAATCTCGACTCTAATATGTTCTTACTATTTTAGGTTGCATACATCGCATTTTCAATTCACTGTTTAATAGAGATTTTTTTCGCATAACATGTTATTTCTCAAGAAAGCAAATTAGATTGTGTTCTGGATTCATCTTCTAACCAAACTGATTCTAGAACATAGTTTTTTAAACACAAATATTTCAAAAGAGTTTATTCACACCCTGTAACCTCTGCTCCGTTGTGTTTCGATCCTATAAGTCGTATCAGAGCTTTTATGATATCATATCGATCTTAAATTTCCTGTCACAGACTCATGGGCCTAACAGCCCGGCTCAATCGCACACTATTGGTACACTATGTACTGCCATATGTATAAGGAAATAAAATTATGCGTGATTAACAATTATAATTTTTGATCTAGTGTTAAACGTTTGATCCTAATAATTATTTTTAAGTTTATAATAAATATAGGAATTTTATTAAAATATAAGAATGAAATAAAAACTTAATTAAAAAAACAACAAACAATCATTAATTTTTTTACTTCATATGGAATAATCAATATCAGGGTAACAATCCCAATATATGCTATGAAAACTGGAAATGTATTAAATAACGTAATTAACAAATAAAGGGCTTGGAGATTGGAATTACCAAAATGTCCTTATGTAGGATCGAGCGCTTGCCGCTTTACCAAAGGTTATAGTTGGTGGTAATTGTGTAACTCCAATCTTTTAAATCGTATAGCAACACAAGCGCCACGTTTCGATCGCTCTGCCTAACAGAGAAAACTCAATATGTTCTTAATATTTTAGTTTGCATACATCGCATTTTCAATTCACTGTTTAATTGAGATTTTTTTTTCGCATAACATGTTATTTCTCAAGAAAGAAAATTAGATTGTGTTCTGGATTCATCTTTTAACCAAACTGATTCTAGAACATAGTTTTTTAAACACAAATATTTCAAAAGAGTTTATTCACCCCCTCTAACATCTGTTCCGTTGTGTTTCGATCCTATAAGTCGTATCAGAGCTTTTATGATATCATATCGATCTTAAATTTTCTATCACAGACTCATGGGCCTAACAGCCCGGCTCAATCGCACACTATTGGTACACTATGTGCTGCCACAGGTATAAGGAAATAAAATTATGCGTGATTAACTAATATAATTTTTGATCTAGTGATAAGCGTTTGATCCTAGTAATATATTTTTAAGTTTATAATAAAATATAGGAATTTTATTAAAATAATAGAATGCAATAAAACTTAACTAAAAAAACAACAAACAATCATTAATTTTTTACTTCATAATGGAATAATCAATATCAGGGTAACAATCCTAATATACGATGAAAACTGGAAATGTATTAAATAACGTAATTAACAAAAAAAAGGGCTTGGAGATTGGAATTACCAAAATGTCCTTATGTAGGATCGAGCGTTTGTCGCTTTACCAAAAGTTTTAGCTGGTGGTAATGGTCCAACTCCAGTCTTTTAAATCGTATAGCAACACAAGCGCCATATTTCGATCGCTCTACCTAACAGGGACGATTATGACACCTCAATATGTTCTTACTATTTTAGTTTGCATACATCGCATTTCAATTCTCTGTTTAATTGAGATTTTTTTTCGCATAACATGTTATTTCTCAAGAAAGCAAATTAGATTGTGTTCTGCATTCATCTTCTAACCAAACTGATTCTAGAACATAGTTTTTTAAACACTAAATATTTCAAAAGAGTTTATTCACCCCCTCTAACCTCTGCTCCGTTGTGTTTCGATCCTATAAGTCGTATCAGAGCTTTTATGATATCATATCGATCTTAAATTTCCTATCACATACTCATGGGCCTAACAGCCCGTCTCAATCGTACACTATTGGTACACTATGTGCTGCCACGGGTATAAGGAAATAAAACTATGCGTGATTAACTATTATAATTTTTGATCTAGTGAAAAGTGTTTGATCCTAGTAATATTTTTAAGTTTATAATAACATATAGGAATTTTATTAAAATAATAGAATGCAATAAAACTTAACCAAAAAAACAACAAACAATCATTAATTTTTTACTTCATAATGGAATAATCAATATCAGGGTAACAATCCAATATACGCTACGAAAACTGAAATGTATTAAATAACGTAATTAAAAAAAATGGGCTTGGAGAATGGAATTACCAAAATGTCCTTATGTAGGATCGAGCGCTTGCCGCTTTACCAAAGGTTATAGTTGGTGGTAATTGTGTAACTCCAATCTTTTAAATCGTATAGCAACACAAGCGCTACGTTTCGATCGCTCTGCCTAACAGAGAAAACTCAATATGTTCTTAATATTTTAGTTTGCATACATCGCATTTTCAATTCACTGTTTAATTGAGATTTTTTTTTCGCATAACATGTTATTTCTCAAGAAAGCAAATTAGATTGTGTTCTGGATTCATCTTCTAACCAAACTCATTCTAGAACATAGTTTTTAAAACACAAATTTTTCAAAATAGTTTATTCACCCCCTCTAACCTCTGCTCCATTGTGTTTCGATCCTATAAGTCGTATCAGAGCTTTTATGATATCATATCGATCTTAAATTTCCTATCACAGACTCATGGGACTAACAGCCCGGCTCAATCTCACACGATTGGTACACTATGTGCTGCCACATGTATAAGAAAATAAAGTTTCAACTATAACTTTTGGCTTAGTTGTAAATGTTTGATCTACATGTATATAAATTTAATTCACATTTTAGTCATTGATGAATATAAATGATAGAGTATTTAAAATCACAAGAAGAAGGGAAAAAAAAAAGGAATAAGACTACACACATCTAATTTTGTTCACTTCTTTTCATAGCTTTGAAAACTTTTAAAGTATTTCAAACTTATAAAATAAAGTTTAAAGTAATAAATAATAAATATTAAGTTTTATATTTTTCGGTTAATAGCTTTTGAATATTTAAATATAAAGTAAATCAGTAAGTTAAAAGACATATTTATTAATTACTGAACAACAATAAAATTTATAAAAACATGTAATTTGACACTTGTTATAAGTTTTCAATATGCATATTTAATATGATACAATTTTAGATGAAAAATTGTAAGAAAAATTTTTGTATTAATTAATAAGAAAACAAATTGTTTTTAAAACAGGATCGCGTCGGCCGGTTCTACCAGGATCTGGTCGTTGATCCAGTTCGATTCAGACATTAAAATCGTTTGCTGGTTTGATCGGTCAAAAACAGGTCTAATTCCTGTTGAAACGATCGATCGTCCGATTGATCGATTGAACTGGTTGGATCATTTTAAAAGTTACACCGATTTAGCTACCGATATCGTTATGAAAACATTGGAAAATAGTAACCGAAAGAGTCAAAACAATAAATAATAATAATAATAATAATAATAATGATAATAATAATAATAAAAATAATAATAATAATAATAATTAAAACATCTAATTAATAAAAAAGTTAAGTAAGATGACAACCATGTGATAGAAAAGTATATTAACCCACGTTTCTATCGCTCTACCTAACAGGGATAATTATTCCACCTCAACAATCCCCCTCCCGATAATTGCACTCATTGCAATCAATGGGAATCGAACCCGTGACCTTAACTCTAATATCAATTGTAGGATCGAGCGCTTGCCATTTTACCAAAATTTATAGCCGGTGATAATGGTCCAACTCCATTCCTTTAAATCGTATAGCAGCATAAGCGCCACGTTTCTATCGCTCTACCTAACAGTGGCAATTATTGCACCTCAACAATCACCCTCCCAATAATTGCACTCATTGCAATCAATAGGAATCGAACCCGTGACCTTAGCTCTAATACCAATTGTAGGATCGAGCGCTTGCCGTTTTACCAAAAGGTATAGCTGGTGGTAATGGTGCAACTCAAATCTTTTAAACCGTATAGCAACACAAGCGTCACGTTTCGATCGATTTACCTAGTAGGGGCAATTATTGCACCTCAACACCTTAACAGTAAAACTGAACTATGTTGAAAATAAACATCTTAAAAAAAATTTCTTTCCAAATCATCTCGTTATCCGAGCAACGAATTCATCTGGACAGACGAGATTAATTTTAAATTGCATTCATCTTGCTGGAATTTGAATTAATCGGACGAATTTCAAGTATAATTAAAAAAACTATAGATGTATCTAAACAAACGAGAATGATATAAATCTTAAGTTCAAAACTTAATTTCAAATTCCTCAATCCAAATAACCTCACATGAAGCGAAGAAAGTGATAAATATATGACCTATGATCGATAAAGCATAACAGTAGTGATAAGTGACATACTGATCAACACCCTCACTTGCGTGTTCATTTTACTCAACTCCGGAACCCTATTTCCTATAATTTGTTGACAATCCGACACAAATTTGTCGCACTTTCCCTCATGAGACAGCATGCTTCTGTAGTCCCTCTTTGCAAGTGCCAAGTTTGCCTCTTCAAATTCATCCAACAATGCCTCGTACCTGACCTCACACACCGTATAAAAATCGCGGGTGGTGTTGTCTCTGGCGTTGTCTCTCGCCTTTGTCACGAATATGTTAGTATTCGTGGCGTATTCCATTGTCTGGGTGACGGAAATTTGGCATAGTCGTGCAATATCTGTATTTGGGTTGTTCGTGTTATTCTGAAATATTCCCGCACAGAACCCATGGTTTTCTGTCGAATAACATATTTTGTTAATCAAATCCTGGGTCGTGCTCAATGATGGCCGAATGGAAAGAGAGAGGACGACCATCGCTACCGACCATGAGGAACAAAGGAAAGAAGAAGCCATTTATTTGTATGGAGTTCTCAGGAATAACATGTACGAACAAAATTAAATTCTTTGATTCTTGTGGGGGGAGGAAGGTTGGTCTATATAGTTTTCAAAAGTTGACTGATTGAGGTAATTCGATTAATTTTTTGATTGAAATGAACGTTATTCAATAAGGAATTTTGGTATACATTGGCCGCTGGGTATCACATTAATTTATAGTACTACTACATATGCTAGATTTCAGGATTTTCAAATTAATTTACTATGATTAACCATTAATCTTGATATATGTTAAGATTCACTATACATATATGATCATAATCAAAATATACGTTCGATTTATCATTTTCAGTGAGTGACAAAAAGAAACATTGACCGAAATAAATACCATTCGTGTATCTCAGTTTATTGTGGTGTTTTCCATTAACAAAAGTTTCATGTAAATTGGTACCTTGTAGAGCAGTTCTCAATCATATTGATTATGTCGAAGTTAATACATATTTTATAATGTCTTTTTTTGTGGCCACCGTATGTCATATGGATTATTCGTATCGACTAATTAGCACATGTACTTAATACCCACCAATTCTAAATCAGAATTTAAATAAATTCCTGGATTCGCAGATACGTGTATAAACTTGATAGGAAAAAATAATCTTACTGGATATATGAGTGTGTGGCCATGATAAATAAATAACTATTATTTTCAATTAATGGACCCGTACTGTAGTAAATCTTTGACAAATTTAATAAGTGTGATCTTAGTATCGCAATGTTTTATGACCGGATGTCGTATAAACAAAAAGAGTAGTGTTAATAATAATAATATTTAGTTTAACAGTTTTAAGAGGTGATAGACTATGATCGGAAAATATACTTTGGAAACTCTAAATAATAGAAAAATATCGAATAGAAAAGAATGAATTAACTAATTTTGCTTAGATATGATTATTAAAAAAAATAAAAGTGGGTATGTGAGTTAAAAAAGATGTTCAACTAAATATATATCCAACTCTTTTCGTTCAACTAAAGAATTTTTACATTCTGTAGTTGCATCTTAGGCTTTAGTTATTGTTGTACTTATCTGAGATTTTAACTATTGTACTTAATAAATTCTCATGAAGTTATTAAAGCACTATTGATAGTTTGAAGATTTTTAAACTTTTTGTAGAGTTTTTAAAGTCAAGTTTGAATATCACATAATATTTAAAAACTCAAGTAATTAATGTAAATAACCACTTACAGTCTAAATTAAATACCTCCAGATAATTTAATTTCATAAAAAGTTACTAAAAACCTAGAATAAATGCACTTCGTTTAATTTTGTAAAAGACATCATTCTTTGAGTTTTTACACTTCAGACATGTATTTATTAATTATCATTTTGATAATACAGCATGGTTAATACTTAATAAATAATATTTTGAGTATTAGGTTAACTGTAATACTCTGATGTGTGAACTATTGGGAAAGCTTGATGCTGTGCCGTTTGATCTGATTGTCTAGATAGGCCATAAAAAGAGTTATGCCATAATTTAACGAGCAATACTATCTCTGCTGGAGATCAATGACCTCCTAGAAAGCACTCGTGCATCAAGTTACTGATATTGTGACGCCTGATTTGATTTAGCTAGGTGTATCATGAAAAAGAGTTATATCAAATCTTAACGGCTAATTCTATCCCTGCTAGGATTGGGTCAACTAAAGGGAAATGGTTAGGTTTTCTCTAAGGTATAAGACATCACCAGCAGTTAGACACATAACCACCCAAACTCATGGGTCTAACAACCCAATCCTAATGCGCGTAAGGTGTACAGAATACATAAGTAAATAAAATTACATCTTGACTAACAGTTATAACTTTTGGCCTCATGATAAGCTATTAAGTATAAAAATTCTAACTTTTGATGATAACAAAGGACTCACCTTGGAGCAGATCAGATTAGATCAGGACGAACTTAACAATGTAGTTTACGCATATCAAATCAGAGCTAAGTTGAAGAGAGACAAATCGGTTTAAGAAAAGAGTATATCAAATCAGAGATCAGATCATCTTAGGATATCAGTTCAGGAGTAGAAAAGTTCACAGATGAGTTGAGCTGGTTAGATTGGTGCATCGCATCTTAGTCAGATTACAGTTCCTTGGAGGAACTTTAGGGCACCCTTGGGTAATGCGCGGAGTGTCGTAGCTAACCGAAGTGGGTTAGACAAAAAGAAAAAAAAGTGGCTTAGACTAATCTTTTTTGTCGATAATCTCAAACAAATCAATCTATTGATAGTCGATATCGATGCATTGACTTAAGAGATCATTTGTAGTTGTTGAACAACTCAGGAAAATAATCAGAATAAATCAGTGTTGGTAATGTATGAAAATTGCCAATTTTGAGCAAAAGGAATAAGCATTTAATATGTCAGTACGGAGATAGAATTAAATGCGCATTAATTATTGAAGGCAAAACGTACGAGAATTCATCGGCGGAGTCTATTTATGACATTTGTTACCGTTTGAATCCAGATTATAAATGTAGAAGAATTTGATTCAAAGAACACCCCTCGAACACTCTCTGACTTATGAACTACTCGCAATCATTCAATCTTTAGCTTTCTCTTTCTTATAGTCTACGGAACGACGTCGAGGACACTTTGTTTTTAAATTTATTCTTTCAGGTGTTTATTTCGACTAGAGATAAAAACAGATTAGGCTTGTAATTCATTATATCAATCGATATAGCCTTAGAAATATTTGTAAGAAACAGAGTATGTTTGATATCAGCAGAAATCTAGGAGGTTAGCTCGTGGCGTGACTGACCGGATTAGGATATATTATATATTCAACTCAAAACTTTCTAGTGGAACACCTTCTAGATTGGAAGAAGTGGAGACGTAGAAGCATTACTTCGAAATTCCATAATAAATTCATATCTCTTAACAGTTTTAAATTTAAGCTTTTTACTGATAAATTGAGCCGTTTTTACATAAATTATTGTATTACTCAATAGATCAGATGAGGCTGAAATATGTAATCAGCTCGTAACTCGGCTGAGCTGCCAAAATAGTTTTAGAAGCACAAATATTTTTAGGGGTTTATCCACCACTCTAAACTTCGTGTTGCTTCGTAACTGATCTTATCATAAACGTCTGATCCTGATATTGCGCAAAGTGTCATTCAAAATATTTTTCCTATCAAATTTTAGTGTATTATGCTTTATTTTTTGCAAAGTAAATTTTTGTGATTTAAGAAAAAATTCGTAGTTATCGTCAATTCATAAAAACAAGTGTATGGGCACAGGCGTATCGTGCTAATAAAGTATGAAATAATTATAATTTATAACATGATTATAATATATTAAAAATAACTCAAACTTAATCGATTAATATCAGTATGGAATTGAATAATGTGTAAAAGTCAGTTGATAAGTTCGATAATTATTTCACAATCAAAGTATGGAGAATTTAAAAAGAGGTCATCATTGGAGAAAGAAATGTAGAGATTATTTAATTTAACCAAGGGTATTTATAGGAAAATTGATAAAAGATTTGTAATCCATTCTTATGATTGGACCTGGCCACGGGCCGGTTTAGCCCGTGGCCCGACCCGGAACCGAACCGGGGTCAACGGGTCGGTTAATAAGGTCAACGGGTTCTGACTCGGAACCGTTAATATACGGGCCGGTTACGGTATAAAGAACCCGTGGACCCGCCGAGTCCGACCCGAAACCGGTCCGGCGGGTCGTGTGTGTTTGAAAAATATTATGTGCATGGCTGGAATCGAAACCAGGCCTGCTTTTCAAAGGCAGGAGCACTTAACCGCTGGGATATGCACTTCTTTCTTACTAAACTAATACTTTTTAGTATATTTATATATATGCTATATTTCATTTATCATAAATTTATTAATATATGATTAATTTGTACTATTGTAAAAAACCTAAACACCTTAATAAAACTATATTGATTATTTTAATTAATATTTGTATTTAATTTATCATTCTTTCAAACATTAAACAAGTGAGTAGGTGATATAAACTAATTTTGATGTTTTGTTTAAAAAAGATAAACTAATTTTATTTAACGAATATAATTTTGACATTCTAATTAATATATAATTAGTTAAGATGCTTATAACTGGTTATGAAGTTTGACAATGATATAAACAATCAATCAGAGCAAGTTTTTAACATGTGAGACAACACGTTGGACGATAGGAGATCTACCATTAAGCCGAAAAATTTGGAAGCACAATGTTTTCTTTACAATTGTTCGAGAGTGACCATAAGAACACAAGATAACCAAAATGATACAAACGACGACGAAGATCGAGGGTACTTCTGGAACAACTGGAGGAGACACTAGTGATTCGACGAAGATCGAGGGTACTTCTGGAACAACTCGAGGAGACACTAGTGATTAGATGAATTTCCCCATTTAATTCGTCATTGTATATTAATTTTAACTTCTATTGTATTGTTATTCAATTATATATATTTAAATTATTTACGCTTAAAATTTCAAATTCAAATCCCAGTTGTGATTTTTTTAAATTCAAATTCGAGTTCAAACACAAATTGAGATAGGAAATAGTTAAGATGCCTACAACCGGTTATGAAGTTTAACAATGATATAAACAATTAAAATGCCTATGACTGGTCAAATTCCCAATCCATAAGATGCCTATAACACAAATTGAGATAGGAATTAGTTAAGATGCCTATAACCGGTTAAATTCGAATTCAAACACTAATTAAGTTTCGCATTCAAAATTCAAATTAAAATTATAAATTAAACAAATTAAAATTCAAATTAATTAGAA
>KQ993121.1:6545-19473 GCA_001598015.1 Dorcoceras hygrometricum | reverse complement strand
ACATAATACAATATATAACTAGGACTCAAGGGAATGGGGATCGACTAGCTGGCGTTCCACTCGTTCCAGCTTGGTTACCTGCGGATCCTGCAAATGGGTAACACAGACCCAAAAGACACAAAAGAAGGAAAAGAAATGCGAGGTCAAGCCTCAGTACAAAGAGCCATCAAAACAGCAAATCATGCAACATGCTATAAATCAAGTTATGAAATGCATGAGGCTGTCAAGGAATCGGTAATCAAGACCAGTGTATCAACTGGAAAATCAACTCAAGTCGAGCCTCTATACCCACACAGTGTATCAACCGAAGAAATCATCGGTCCGTGATCTTCAGGGCCCGTCAGCCCATCACAGCTTGGTGGTAGACACTCGAATCCGGCAGTCACCACTCCGATGATAGCGTTGGACTTTTCGAGCACGACATATCTGTCGGCCAGTCACAACGTGGCTCTCAATCAGGACATCAATCAATCAATCTGGCTCAAGATTTATGCATGAATGCCATTCAATAATCAATTCTAAATGCATACAATAACAATACATGAAAACAGAACATAAATAACCAAATCAGGTAAAATCTGTTCACATAATTCAGCCATCAATTCAACACATAATTCATAACACGAAATATAGTCATGTCCACGCTCAAAGCTGTTAGAGCTGCTCAATTCGTACTTCTAATAGCTTAAATCTACCTCAACGGATTTCTCAAGGCAGGCACAACTCAACATGCACAATTATGCCCCTCACCGGTCACGCCCAACACAGCAGGCACTTCCTGGAAGCTGAAATATATACAAGGCATCTAATATTTTAGCTCAAATCTGATCTTCTACACAAAATTTCCTACGGCCAAGAACCTAACTCTGGTTCTACCTCTAAACAAAGTACTAGCAGCAAATACTAAGCTTAGAACAACAGGAAATTCTTACCCAAAAGCTAAAGAGAGCTGAAGAAGTCTCGGGTTTCACTTGGCGAAGATAATCGAACAACACTGCTACCTCATGATCCTCTTCAAGGTATAACTACCTCAAATGGGTAGCAAATCGAAAGAGAAACTCAAGAAGAATCCAGCGCCACCAATCTCGTTCAAAACAACGGCTGGAATCGACAGAAATCTAGGGAAGAAATGTTTTGGTGAACAGTAGCTATCGAGGGTTTCGAAGATGGAGATAAGAAATATCGGGTGGAAAATGCTCTAAGTGTCGCTCAACACTTATATATATAAATCTCCATGCAACAGCTGTTGTTCCCCTAAATCAGACGTCGGGTAATACTACAGCAGAAATCTTACAACTGAATCCAACGTTTCTTCTCAACGGGAACAGCCGACACCAACAGAAGTCGCACTACAAATACACAACATCAAACGACGCCGTACCAACTAATCAAAACGACGTCGCTGAGCTCCAACAGCTGGGGACAAATCTCTCACGAAACGACCAATAGCTGAAACGCTAAATAACTCAAACGACGACATATCAGAGTTCCCGCTAACAAAGGTAAAACGACGTCGCCTCACTACCAGCAGCTGATACAAAGCGTTACACCCAAAACACTGTCGTTCCAACTTATCCAAACGACGTAGCATAGTTCCAACGGCTGCAACTGATATCTTACACAAGCAACAGTTGAACCACGTTAACAACACCAACAGGCGACTCAGCTGTTGACCAACACTTGACAGCTGCTCGCACACGCGTTAACGCTAACTGCTGCTTCCCGCTACACACTCACTGCTGAGTTCCTCATGTAATAGCTCACAACTGATCAAGCTACTACTGAAATACCAACAGCTGAATTTCCCGCAAGCCTTCGCATAAAAATGCTGCTGGCTTTACTTCTCCCAGTGATAAACCTTACTGCTGAAACACTACTGGGATCATTTCCCGCTAGCAAAAATACAACTGCTGAACTCCAATTCCAGAAGTCTGAACTTCAAAAAAGATTTGAAAATTTTAGAAGAACACAAGGAATTCAATTCAGCAGTTTGAACTGGTGCTATATTGCGCGAGAATTTTGAAAGCGTACTGAGTAAAACACGGAGAGATGGTTTTTGTTTGAGCGGGGAGAGAGAAGGGTTTTTTTGGACACGTGTCATCATCACATTTAAAGACTTTTGAGGTTCAGAAACGATGACCGTCCGATTTAGAAAAAGTTTTAAACGCTAACCCAATCTCTTCCGTTCAATTTTATATATCAGCACGGAAACAATTGAGGCAAACCCCATGATAACATCACACTATATCACGTGCTGGACCAGACCGGTACTGTCTAACCAGCTCGATGACAACCAGCTGACTGGTTTAGTTATATGTTTGGATCATATTGTTCCCCCTGAATTTATGCATGCCGAACATAATCATGAAATATCAAGGAGACCCAAAATGTTTCTAAAATAACAAAACTTAGCATCTGGCAGAGGCTTGGTGAAGATTTCAGCTACTTGCTGATCCGTTGGCACATGCTCCACTCGAACGTCCTTCTTAAGTACGTGGTCTCAAATGAAATGATGTCGTATGTCAATGTTCTTGGTTCTGGAATGCAGCACAGGATTCTGAGTCATTGTGATCACACTTGTATTATCACAGAAAATGGGTGATTCTTGTGCATCCACACCATAGTCACTGAGTTGTTGTTGAATCCATAGTATTTGTGAGCAACAACTCCCAGCTGCGAGGTACTCTGCCTCAGCGGTGGACGTAGCAATTTATGTCTGTTTCTTGCTACACCATGAAATAAGTCTATCACCCAGAAATTGACAATTTCCACTTGTGCTTCGGCGATCAATCTTACATCCTGCATAGTCTGCATCACTGTAACCAATTAAGTTCAACCTGGAGTCTTTGGGATACCAAAGACCCACATTATGCGTGCCTTTCAAATATTTTAGAATGCGTTTAACAGCCATGTAGTGAGACTGTTTTGGATCAGCTTGAATGTGAGACCTGAAATTTAATGAAGAATAATTGGTTGGAATAAATCGAATTGTAAGAAATTTTGGATGTTCAGATTTCAATTTGAAGGTTTCGTTTGCATTTTTGGGTCAGATTTCACATTTGGAGCAATTTTGGAAAGTTTGGTATTTCGCATTTGTGATCGGGTGAGATCTGAACAGCTTTAGTGAGGGATCTGTTCGGGTTAGTGGTAAAATCTGGTCGCTAGTGTTTGATTTGGTCGCAGCGTGTTTTGTAGAGAGAGAGCATAATACGCCGTCGTTTAGGAGAGATCTGCTATTTCGTTAGCGCTAGGATCTGATTTGAAGTCTGCCCACGTATTTTGTGTTGAGCGCAATACGATGTCGTTTAGATAAGTTAATACGATGTCGTTTGGCCTAGCGTTTGGTTGTGAGATCTGATGAGCGTGATCGCTGGTGCGCGGGACAAAGTATAGCGCTGGTTTTCAGATGTCACCAATACGTCGCCGTTTTGCTTAGCGCTTGATGGAGAGATCTGTTGCGCGGGAGTTAGAGTGTTGTGTTCCAGATGTCTCCAGCCGTTAGCGTTTTGTCTTCAGACTTCTCCTGTGGTGTTGCGCGACGTCGTTTAGACTTGTGTTCACTGTTTAGCGCAAGCGTTCGGTGATTGTGGAATCTGTTGTGTATCGTTGTTGTCGGTGGTTATTTTCTTAGAAGATTTCACGTATTTATATATTGAGGACTTGGTCTTCGTTTTAGTTAACCAGATCCCATACTTAGAGAAATATTTCCCCGATTTCTTTTCTTCTTCGCGAACCCTAGAGTACAGTTCACCGCGAATTTTATCCGGCGATTCCCGTAGTTTCCGGACACTGATTGGACGTTTGAGGTAGAGCTGGACTCCTCTCGTGAAGCTGCTTCATTTTATACCATTCTTGGAAGCTGAAATAAGCTGGATATAATATCGCGAAGTAGCTTCCTTCGGCCGTGTTTTCGCTGTGCAGGTAGCATTTCTTTTAACGTTGAGATCTTACCTTAGAGCTTCAAATTAAGCTTCCTGTTGAGTAGAATGGTAGAATAATTGCTGGTTTGAGTTGTAGTTCCCAGCCGTGAGTTCTGTGTTAGTGTCCCGTGAGATTTATGCTTTGCACGATGTTTTATTAGCAGGTGTTGGACCAGATCTTGGGCTTGTGTGTGTGGAAATTGTTGCACAGAGTTTAGAAGGTACGGATATTGAGCTTGTTACGGCGTGAGATTTGGCATGGATGAGTGCTGGCCTTGCTATCTGCTGTTTTGGTGTATGCCGTGCAGTGGTTACTGCTTCCTATTATATGCATATACGCATTATCCTTGTTGTATCCAGATCTCTGTTATTGTCGTGCCTTGTATTGCCTGAATTGTATGTGTTAAGGTGCAGATTGTGGGCGGAGTGGGTAGCTCCCACACCTCACATGTTGTTCTCCCTGCTGGTATGGTTAGCCACCGTGAGAGGAGTGATTAGCTCTCACACCTTATGTAACGACCAGACTTCTTTGAATGGAATTTAGAAGTTTTGGGGTTCGAATTGAAAGAACCAAAAATTTCAATTCTTAATAACAAACAGTGGTTTCTAAATTTCTGGACTGAAGTGTGAATAATCACAACTCAAATCTGTTGAAGGAACTCAGACGTGAAGAATAAAATAAAAGAAATGCGGAACTACTACACATCTGCATAACAACACGTACGTTAAAATGATAGGGATCTGATGATTCAAAAGAAACTGTATACATAGTTAAAGATAAAGTCTGTATAGAATTCCAACAAGACAACAAAACTACGACTGAGGGTTCAATACAACAAAATCTGAAACAGAAAAGAAAGATGAAATCTGATGTCCACGATAAACACTCCTTCCTTTCTGTTCATCTCCCTCCAGCTCCTTACAGTTCATTACCTGCACTCAATGAAAACTAGTGAGCCTAAGGCCCAGTAGGTAAAATCCGGAATATCGAAGGAACATGACCACAAGCAAAACGATATCTGGTACATAACTGGAATCTGAATACGCTTAACTATGAATAAGCGAAACTGTATACATAGTTAAAGATAAAGTCTGTACAGAATTCCAACAAGACAACAAAACTACGACTGAGGGTTCAATACAACAAAATCTGAAACAGAAAAGAAAGATGAAATCTGATGTCCACGATAAACATTCCTTCCTTTCTGTTCATCTCCCTCCAGCTCCTTACAGTTCATTACCTGCACTCAATGAAAACTAGTGAGCCTAAGGCCCAGTAGGTAAAATCCGGAATATCGAAGGAACATGACCACAAGCAAAACGATATCTGGTACATAACTGGAATCTGAATACGCTTAACTACGAATAAGAGAAAATCAATAATTGAGGAATCTGAAAGATCTGAAAGAATAAAACAATAACCAGTTCTGAAAACATTTACTATACTTCGTAAACGAAGCAGCTTTAAACTTTTCTGCAGAGCTGTGATTAAAATCACACTTGCGCTCTTCATTCATTTTCTGAAATTATGACAACAATTAAACATTTGGTCAAATTCGTTTGATCAAACTCTTGATATCAGTATTAGCATAAAGCTCATGGTTGAAGGGGTATAAAGATCCGTCAATCCGTAAGCCTGATCCTTCCTATTCTAAAGGGCACACGATTCGTCAGCCGCGCACTCACCCTTCCTCTGGGGACCCTTTGTTGCCAAAGTCATAACTCAAAACTTTCATAAACATAATCTTTCTGCTCTTTATTTTCTTTTGTAAATCTGTTTTCCTTTTCTCTTAGTACTATTTACTGGTTTTTGTTTGTTAAATGATGTTCTGGAACTGTATAAGGATTCTCTGAAATGCATGCGAAGATGAAAACTGAATAAAAATACTACTTGAATCTGTCAATTGAATCGGATAATTCTTTCGAATTGAAGCAGAAATGAAAAAGGAATTCAAATCTATGCTTTCTGTCTCAATTGAAGACGTATTGAAGGAATAAAAGATGAAATCTGAATAAAGGAACAGTAGAAATCTGAATCGAACATAAGTGTCTCGACGAAGAAGAAACACTTCAGATGTCATGAGTCAACTCAGAAGTCAACACAATCATACGTGAAACAGTAGAAATCTGAATTGAACACAAGCGTCGTAACGAAGAAGAATTAAATCAGATTTCTGTTGGTCAAATAGATGTCAACGAAACTTTTAAATGAAGTCATCAGATATTACCCAACTAAACGGGTTAACCAGATGTCAATGGTCATTGGTATAAGTCTGACCAAATCCAGATGTCATATATAAAAGGAGAAATCTGAACTTACATAACACATAAACAGAACTCTACTATTAGAAATCTGTTCATCATAAAATATCAGCGACGGTATAAGAACCAGACTTCATACTTAATCACAAAAGCGAACACAACCAACGATGGTTTCCTGTGTCTGAAGAAATCAAAATATTTCACGAAATTTCTGGAATTCATCGAATAAGCTACTTGTAAGCTATTTCGAGGAGAATTCTTTAGAAAACTCAGGAATCTACTAGACGAACATCATCGAACCATTTTCTAAAACATTTCTGAATCAAACTTCCAATAAAACGTAACTTTCATAAAAACAGAGCATGAACTTCTGGTTTTCTGAAGAACAGCCTTAGCCATCTTCCTTTTCTTTAAATTGCATACAAACATGCGAAAAACAGAACTGAATATATGCTTTCACTGAGTGAGCAAGAAACAGAGTTTACTTGCCTGAAATTCTTTAACACAAACACAACTGAAATCCAGCAAACCTCGTACAATCCGACCGTCTCCTTCGAAAATCTTTAAAAAGCTTTTGCTCGATTTCTTTGAGAAATCAAACTTCCAATAAAACGTAACTTTCATAAAAACAGAGCATGAACTTCTGGTTTTCTGAAGAACAGCCTTAGCCATCTTCCTTTTCTTTTAAATTGCATACAAACATGCAAAAAACAGAACTGAATATATGCTTTCACTGAGTGAGCAAGAAACAGAGTTTACTTGCCTGAAATTCTTTAACACAAACACAACTGAAATCCAGCAAACCTCGTACAATCCGACCGTCTCCTTCGAAAATCTTTAAAAAGCTTTTGCTCGATTTCTTTGAGAGAGAGCACCGCTTAAAATAGTTTGATTTGAAGATAATGGTGCATGAAGCAGCTAACATCCTATATATATGATTTATAAATGCCTAGAGAAAAACGCGTTTAAATCAATATGCCAAAGTCTTTTCAAAGCGTACTCTGTTTTAAAATAAAATGATGCATAAGGAAACCGAACGATTTTAGTCAAAACAAAGGATTTGATTGGCTTGTAGGATTCAACTAGACATCTGCTGTATTTGTATTTCTAATATCTTAAATTTCAACTTAACATAGGGTGACAGCTGAAAATGCGTAAACATAAAATCTTAAATCACATATCATGAAATCTGGAATTTAGCTCTCAAATGCTAAAAGCTAAACATTACCTATCTGAATTATGAAACTCGATTAAATCAAGAGTTGAATAAAATTGCATATCAATGTAATCCCTCAAATCTTATAACTTTCTATTTGTGGCCTATAAAAATGTCTGGGCGTTACAATCTACTCCCCTTAAAATAATTTTGTCCCCGAAATTACTTACTTAAAGAGATCTGGGTAGCTTTTCTGCATATCAGATTCGACTTCCCACGTAGCTTCTCTTTCAGTGTGATTTGCCCACTGAATTTTTATCATAGGGATAGTTCTGTTTCTTAACTTACGATTTTCTTTCGCTAAAATTCTTTCTGGAACTTCTTCGGAAGTCAAGTCTGACGCTAACTGGATGGGTTCATATCTAAGTACATGCGAAGGGTTTGCAATGTATTTTCTAAGAGCTAATATATGAAACACGTTGTGAACAGTAGAAATCTGAGGAGGTAGCGCTAATCGATACGCTAAAGTCCCAATTCGTTCTAAGATCTGAAATGGTCCAACAAATGTGGGACTTAACTTTCCCTTTATGCCAATTCTGATAACACCCTTCATTGGTGATATCTTCAAGAACACATGATCTCCTACTTCAAAATTCAGATCTCTGCGATGGCTATCTGCATAGCTCTTCTTTCTACTCTGTGCAGTCTTCATTCGATCACGTATTCTTTTAATTGCTTCAGATGCTTCTTCTACAATATCAGGTCCTATCTCTGTTCTTTCACCTATATCTTCCCAAAGTATCGGCGAACGACATTTTCTGCCATACAGAGCTTCGTATTGTGCCATCTCGATCGAAGCTTGGTAAGTATTGTTATAGGTGAATTCAATTAACGGCAATTTAGAATCCCAACTATCTGGAAAGTCAAGAACACTTGCCCGTAACAAATCTTCCAGTATTTGGATAACTCTTTCTGATTTTCCATCTGTCTGAGGATGGAATGCTGTACTGAAAGTTAATTTAGTTCCTAAGTCTTGGTGTAAAATTTTCCAGAATATCGAAGTAAATCTGGGATCTCTATCTGATACTATAGAACTCGGTATCGCGTGAAGTCTGACTATTTCCTTGACATACAATTTTGCATACCTATTCAAATCGTATGTCGTTTTAACAGGTAAAAAGTGTGCAGACTTAGTTAATCTATCAATGATAACCCAAATTGCATTGAATCCCTGAACTGTTCTGGGTAATCCTACAACAAAATCCATCGCTATGTTATCCCATTTCCATACGGGTATAGGAAGCGGTTTTAACATTCCAGCAGGTCTCTGATGCTCAGCTTTAACTTGATGGCATGTTAAACATTCAGCGACGAATCTACAGATGTCACGCTTCATCCCTGGCCACCAAAACAGAGCTTGCAAATCCTTAAACATCTTTGTTCCTCCTGGGTGAATTGAATACGATGAGTTATGGTCTTCATTCATAATCTCATTGCGCAAATTATCTGTGCACGGTACCCACAACCGACTCTGGAATTTCACAATTCCTTCTTCTACTGTATACAAATTTGCTCTTCTGTTTTCGTCTTGCCTCTTCCATTTCTGGAGTTGATCGTCCTTCGCTTGACCTTCTCGAATCCGATCTTTCAAAGTTGATTGGATTGTAAGGACTGATAACTTAGCAGCATTCTCTTTTTTAACTATTCCCAGTTCAAATCTGTTAATTTCTAACGCTAGAGGAACCTGAACTGAGATCTGAGCTAGACCCACGTTTCTTCTGCTTAGCGCATCAGCTACTACATTAGATTTTCCTGGGTGATAGCTGATTACACAGTCGTAATCTTTAACCAGTTCGAGCCATCTCCTTTGTCTCATGTTCAGCTCTTTCTGGGTAAAGAAATACTTAAGGCTTTTATGGTCTGTGAAGATTTCGCATTTTCTCCATAAAGATAGTGTCTCCAGATCTTTAATGCGAAAACAACTGTTGCTAATTCTAAGTCATGCGTAGGATAATTTCTATCATGAGTCTTCAACTATCTGGAAACATAAGCGATCACCTTTCTGTTTTGCATTAAAACAGCTCCTAGACCTATTTTTGACGCTACTGAATAAATCACGAAGTTTCCCTTCTCCGATGGCAACGTCAGAACAGGGGCCTCTATTAACGCCATTTTTAACTTCTCAAAAATGAACTGACATTCTGGATTCCAGTTATATTTAATATTCTTCTTTGTTAATGCTGTTAGAGGGACAGCAATCTTAGAAAATCCTTCTATAAATCTGCGATAATAACCTGCAAGTCCTAAGAAACTACGGACTTCTATTACGCTCTTGGATACAGGCCATTCTTTCACAGCTTCTACCTTAGAAGGATCTACCTCTATACCATTTTTCGAAATGATATGACCCAAAAATACAACCTTCTCAATCCAAAATTCTCACTTACTGAACTTAGCAAACAATCGCTTAGTTCTTAAAATCTGCAGAATTTCCCTAAGATGGTTTCGTGCTCACGTCTGTTCTCTAAGTAAATCAATATATCATCTATGAACACGATGAAAAATCTGTCCAGAAAAGGTTGGAATACTCTATTCATTAAGTCCATAAAAACTGATGGCGCATTAGTTACTCCAAAGGTCATAACTAAAAATCATAATGGCCATATCTGGTCCTAAAAGCTGTTTTGTATACCACGATGAAAAATCTGTCCAGAAAAGGTTGGAATACTCTATTCATTAAGTCCATAAAAACTGATGGCGCATTAGTTACTCCAAAGGTCATAACTAAAAATCATAATGGCCATATCTGGTCCTAAAAGCTGTTTTGTATACGTCTGTTTCTTTTACTCGAAGCTGATGATATCCAGACCTTAGGTCTATCTTTGAAAACACTGCAGATCCTCGTAGCTGATCGAATAAATCATCTATCCTAGGGAGAGGATGCTTATTTTTAATCGTCAATTTATTTAGATCTCTATAGTCTATGCACAGACGCATAATACCATCTTTCTTCTTCATGAACAGCACTGGAGCTCCCCACAGTGAAGTGCTGGGTCTGATAAAACCTTTATTCAATAAATCTTGAATCTGATCCTTTAGCTCTTTCATTTCCTTAGGGGCAAGTCTGTAAGGAGGCTTAGAAACTGGGACAGCTTCTGGTACTAAATCAATGGTGAATTCTAATTCACGATTTGGAGGCAGACCTGAAATATCTTCAGGGAATACATCTGAAAATTCCTTCACCATCTCTACATCTCCCAATTCAGTTTTCTTCTCTGATTCTATTGATAAAGCACTTACCAGAAATCCCTGACATCCGTTTCTTAAATACCGTTAGGCTTTCACAGCTGATACTATCATAGGAACACCATTAAACTTATCGGCTTTGAATAAAAACGAAGTCCCACTGGGTAATTTAATTTGAACAGACCTCTGCTTAAAATCTATAACAGCTGCGTATTTGGTTAACCAATCTATTCCCAAAATGAAATCAAACTCAAGCATGGGAAATATTATCAAATCTGCCAAAACGATATTCCCATGTAACTTAAGTTCTATATTTCGAAATATAAGATTGGTTACTATGCTTTCTCCTGAAGGAATATGGACACAATATCCTATTTCTACTTCTTCTGGTTTAATCGGCAGTTTCTTAGAAATCTATCTGACACAAACGAATGAGTTGCAACAGAATCTAACAATGCTATTGTAGACATGTTGGCGACAGAAATATTACCAGTCACCATGGTGGTATCTACTGGAGCTTCTTCAGCGGTCATCACATAGCCCTGCTAGTGATGAGTTGCTACTTTTGGGAACAATTCGTTGACATATGGCCTGGCTTGCCACAGGTATAACACACGTTCTGGCCAAAACGGCACTGGCCCGCGTGATTCTTCTTACGAGTATGACAAGGAGGCCTATTCCCAGTATTTGGAACAGCAGTTATAGGTTGATCAGCAATTGGCCCTTTCCCTTGCGACCCTTGCTGATTGCTGTTTTGTTTCTTGAACTTTCTTCGATCATTTTGCTGGAAAGCTTGTCTGTTCAATTGCCTCTCATCCTCGATTGCCTTCCAGTCGTGTTCTTCCGGCAGAGCTTTATTCACAGCTGCCATGTAATCCACGGGTTCTGCCAACCTAACATCATGTTTAATCATGGGCTTCAACCCATTGATAAAATGTCTAAGCTTGACATCTGGGTTAGTTCCAATTAAAGGAACAAAATAACCATCCCCTCTCAAATTTGCGGATATAGTACCGCATTGCCATCCCCTCTTGTTTAAGAGTTAAAAATTCACTCTGCAACTGTTTTCTTAGGTCTACAGTAAAGTAATGCTCGAAGAAGACCCGTTTAAATTCTTCCCAGGTGAGCATCTCCAAGTCAACTATTAACTTGGCACCTTCCCACCAAATCATTACATCTCCCCTCAGCATGTAAATAGCACACCGAGGCCATTCCAAATCTGTCAGATGCAAATACTCGAAGATCACATCCATGGATTTAATCCAGCTTTCTGCTATGAGAGGGTCAGTAGTGCCAGAAAATTCCTGAGGTCTCTGTCTTCTAAACCTCTCCTGAGGATCTTCTCGACTGACTATTCTACCTGAAGACTGACAATTCCCATGATTGGTTTGGTCAACTAAACGTTTTAAAAGTTGAGCCATAATATTGAGGACTGGGTTTATGCCTTCTGACTCACTATCTCCTTCGGCAAAAATCCTTCTTCCTCTACCTCGTCCTGATATAACTGTAAAGGGTAGCCCAAATCCACCACAATTATATATGAGAGATTACTTTATGATAGAACATGAAATAAAACTCACAAAATTAGAAGCGGCTGGAGAGATCTGCTCAGACTGGAAGTGTGTTTATCTCAAGGACCATGCTCTGATACCAACTGTAACGACCGGACTTTTTTGAATGGAATTTAGAAGTTTTGGGGTTCGAATTTAAAGACCCAAAAATTTCAATTCTTAATAACAAACAGTCGTTACTAAATTCCTAGACTGAAGTGTGAATAATCACAACTCAAATCTGTTGAAGGAACTCAGACGTGAAAAATAAAATAAAAGAAATGCGGAACTACTACACATCTGAATAACAACGCGTACATTAAAATGATAGAGATCTGATTATTCAAAAGAAACTGTATACATAGTTAAAGATAAAGTCTGTACAGAATTCCTACAAGACAACAAAACTACGACTGAGGGTTCAATACAACAAAATCGGAAACAGAAAAGAAAGATGAAATATGATGTCCACGATAAACACTCCTTCCTTTATGTTCATCCCCTTCCAGCTCCTTACTGTTCATTACCTGCACTCAATGAAAACTAGTGAGCCTAAGGCCCAGCAGGTAAAATCCGGAATATCGAAGGAACATAACCACAAGCAAAACGATATCTGGTACATAACTGGAATCTGAATACGCTTAAATACGAATAAGCGAAAAACAATAATCGAGGAATCTGAAAGATCTGAAAGCATTAACAAAACCAGTTCTGAAACATTTACTGTACTTCGTAAACGAAGCAGCTTTAAACTTTTCTGCAGAGCTGTGATTAAAATCACACTTGCGCTCTTC
>KQ993120.1:16155-32573 GCA_001598015.1 Dorcoceras hygrometricum | reverse complement strand
AAGAACGCACGCAGAGACTTTCCTCAAAAGCTTCGAAGTCCAGCAGCTACGCGTTTCCACCTCCAGCGAAATCCAACTTCTCTAATGGGTAGCAAACGAAAGAGCTAAGCAGGGGGAATTCAGCGCCACAAAGATCTCCAAAAACGAAGGCTGGATGCGATGGAAATCTAGGGAAGAAATGTCTCGGTGAACAGTAGTTCGACGAAGGTTGGAGAAGAAGAGATAAGATATGGCTGGTTCAAAATATTTCTAAGTGTCGAACGGTGCTTCTACTTATATTCTCTCAAATCCAACATCTGCTGATTATCTAAGCAGTCGACGAAACCAGCAGGTAACGATCAGCAGGCCAACTCTTACTCTTCAACAAAATCAGCAGAAGCAACCAAAAACATTTGCGTGAAAGCACTACAAAACGACACCGTTCCAACTTATCCAAACGACGCCGTAGCAAATACCAGCAGACAACAGCTCTCGCGCAAGCAAAACAACCATCTGCTGACCACAGCTCTATCTCCAAAACATTCTATCTGCTGATCGCGAGAAATCACGCAAAACAACGACGCATCTACTAATCCAAACGACGTCACTTTAGTTACGCAAGCCTTTCTACCAGCAGCTGATCTCTTAAATGCAAAGCTCAAAACGCAGCGTTTCCACTTAACTAAACGACGCCGCTTCTCAACGCTCTAGCACAAGCGCGCCTTCTGATCAGCAGCAACCAACCTAACGCAAATACTACCAGCAGCAAGTATTACGTCACGCCTACGTCATCATACCTGCTAATTCCAATAGCCATCTGCTGAATCAATAGTCAACACTCCAAAATGTTGACTAACACGCGTCACTTCTTCGTTCAACCTCACGCTACGCGCAATGTCTACCAGCAGCAACTACAATTCGCACCAAAACCAGCAGAACTTCACGCGTCACGCTGATATCACCATATTTGCTGATTCCTCTTCCACCATCAGGAGCTACAGTAACCTGCTGCTAACATTTTTGCTCCAAAATCGCTACGGTAGGAAATTCCCAAAACTTAACGCGACGCTCAAAGATTCAGCAGGAACCTCAAAAATACGTGATTTATTCCCAAATCAAACCAATAAATCACTAATCTATATTCTCAATCCTCACAGTGTCTGGGTTTCTCAAGATACCGAGGCTCGCCATTTGTTACAGCAACCGCCGGATTTGGCTTCATTATTTTCAATGGCCCTTCAGTGATGACAGTCCACATTTTGTCATCCATGGCAGCCAGATGCGCTTGCATGCGTATCTTCCAGTCATCATAATCTTCTCTGGAAAACATAGGAATCTTGTTGTGAGAGATCGACATATTGAAATAATATAACGCACAAACAAATACTGTTCAATAACTGAGAAGCGCCTGCTCTGATACCAATTGATGGTCCCAGAAATAGGATCAATATATGAACAGGAGTTCGGAAGGGGGGGTTGAATGAACTCCTTCAATTTTTGAAATCTTTTAAAATGTTTTACACGCACGGCTTAACTTAAGTCCGAGTTACCAGACTTAAGGTATCTCAGTTTTATGCAAGTCTTTCGGCCAACAATGTTTGTGTGGAAAAAGGCCGATTAACTTGCGAACAGTAATAATATGTAAATGCAGTATTCAAGAACGTAAAGTAAAGAGATAAGTTCAGGATTTGTTTCTGGAAGTTCGGATATTAATATCCTACGTCTCCCCTTCTTCCTCCTCGGAAGGTATCACTAGAAGATTTGATGAAAGTAGGCCTTATTTTCAAACGGCTTTTGAGAGCACGTTTGTTACAGACTCAATAAGATATTACAATGAAATGCACGTATTTGAGACTGTAAATTTCTCTGGTTTCTAAACACAGAAACTCGATTCAAAAGTTGAACCAGAGAATGACTCGAAGGTATATCAATGAAAAACAGCAGTATTGTTCTTCGAGTCTTGTGAGCTTTGAGTATGCTTCAATAACGAATAGCTTGAGAATTCGATTTGGCAGCGTTTCAGCAGTAGTGATGGCGAGAGTTGTTCTTCAATTCAAAACATCTGCTATTTATACTCTTCGTTCAACGGTCGATTAATTTCGATAAGGCAACAAAATCCTTTTTGAAATTCTAACAATTGTTCGACGTCAATCCCGCTTCATTACATGGTAAATTGCGTATCGTCAGAGCAAATTTGTCGATTTCCATGTATGTGTAATCCTGTTGCAACGACCTCTGCCAATATGTACTATTCTTCCAAAATTAGTACCAATCTCGTCTCCTTAATTTGAGGCAGTTTGAACGATTCTTGTTTTGGCCATCGATCTTTTCCAATTGAGTATATGATCGAATTTGAATCAACTTTATGCTTGCGCCTGAAACCATTTATGTCGACAGATCTTTCTTTGTTGAAGACAAATGAATAGTTCCTTACTATTAAGATATCTGTCGCGGTAAGCACAATTAAACCACTTGCAATTTTCAGCACTGATGATGTCATCAACTGTTTCTCTATTGTAGCTGACGTCATCGTATCTGTTATATGACCATTGTAGCTAAATATGATGGTGACGTCATGATGTATGATATTCTACTGTGGCTGACGTCATCAAATCTGTTGAAAGCAAACGATACTCATACTGTTTCCAAAAACAATACTGTAGCAAAATCTGGTGTCAGCAACGATGAATAGTACTGTTACAAGATCTATCGAATAAACTTATCAATGAATACTTGTTGATGATAGAAGCTTCACTGTTTCAATACCTGTTGGCAGATACTATCATCAACACAATAATCAAGTGCTGTTGGCAGATATCATCATTCTCAATGCTCCAATAACAATAGATTTCTGACCCAATAACCCGAATAACCAAATCAATAACTCCACTGTTCCAAGATCTGATTCTGATCAACCCGAATTCATAACTGTAACTCAAACCAATCACTGTTGTCAGCAACCTCTAATCTCTGTGAGAAGATTATTCGAAATTCATCGTTTAGGTCCAAATATTTTCTTATTTTTGTTATCACCAAAACTATAAATTTTATCCTAACAAGATCGTTTTACATAGAGTCAACAAAAGAAAACCCACATGTTATAAGTTGGCTAGTTGGACACCTACTCTAACTGTAACGACCAGATCTTTTAGAAGTCCACAATTAGAAAGATATGAGATTGAGGGATTACATTGCTATTATAATTCGATTCTTGAATACATCGAGTTTCAGATTTCTGTCTATGCATTGGTTAGCTTTCCTTTAAGTTAAAAGCTAAAATTTAGACTTCATGTTTACGTGAGTTCCGATCTCATGTTTTATGCAATGATAAATCTTTATTCTGTTATGGATTGATATTCAAATGTTAGAATTCAATTACAGTAGATGTTTAGTGACTTCTGCAAACCAAGTGGATCCTTTATTTAACTAAAATTCTCGGTTTCCACTCGCATCTTTTATAAATCATATTAAGCGGTGCTCTCTCTCAAGAAGCCGAACCAAATACTTTCAAAGAGTTTTAAAGGAAACAGGCGGTGCGTTAGGGTTGATGGATTTCTACCGTGGTTTGTGTTCAAGAATTCAGGCAAGTAAACTCTGTTTCTTGCTCACTCAGTGAAAGCATATATTCAATTCTGTTTGCATGATTATATGAGATTTTAAAGAAAGGAAGATGGCTTCGGCTGTTCTTCAAAACCAGAAAGTTCATGCTCTGTTTTTATGAAGGTTGCGTTTTACTGTATTTTGATCCAAAGAGATGTTTTAGAAAATGGTTTGGTGATGTTCATCCAAGTAGATTCTTGAGTTTTCTTCAGAAATTCCATCGAAGTAGCTTACAAGTAGCTTATTCGATCATTTCCAGAAATTTCTTTAGATATTTTGAATTCTTCAGACAAAGGAAAACCATCGTCATTCACCTGGTTAAGTCTGAAATCTGGTTCTTATACCACGACTGATATTTCTTTGTTGAAAATATTCTAAGTATAGATTTCAGCTGTCGCATTGTTTGAGTTCAGTAGTTGCGACTAGCAGTCGCACTATTTCATGTTCAGCTGTTGCATATTTTATTGTTCATCAGCTGACAGTTTGTTCATCAGCTGATAGTTGTTCATCAGCTGATAGTTCGTTCATCAGCTGATAGTTTGTTCATCAGCTGATAGTTTGTTCATCAGCTATTGGTATTCAGCAGATGCATTGCTTACATAAATTCAGCAGATGCATATTCAGCAGATGCATTGCTTTCATAAATTCAGCAGATGCATATTCAGCAGATGCATTGCTTTCATGAATTCAGCAGGTGCATTTATTTTGAAAATCAGCAGGTGCATTTCTTTTGCTAAAACCAGCAGGTGTATTTCTTTGTTAACACCAGCAGGTGCATACCTATTGAACTAATTCAGCAGCTGCATTCCTTTGTTAGAATTCAGCAGTTGCATTGTCTTCGTAACATTCAGCAGATGCACTGTTCACCAGCAGATGCATTCCATTTTGATATTTCAGCAGTTGCTTTATTTGTTTCTAAGTACTGTTCATTTCAGCTGGTTACTGTTCATTCATCGTTTTCTTCAACAGATAACGAAATTTCATAATTTGATTTCTTATTCATTTCCGCTTCAGTTCAAAAGATTATTCGATTCAATTGAACAAGATTTGAGAGCTTTTATTCAGTTTTCATCTTCGTAAGTTCTACAGAGAAATCCTTGAAGTTCCAGAACATCATTAGAACAAAGAAAACCAGTAATTCGTACAAAGAGAAGGAAAACAGATTTTAGAAAGAAAAGAAAGAGCAGAACGATGTTTTAGAAAATATTTTAAGTTATGACAACAAAGAGGGTCCCCAGAGGAAGGGCGAGTGCGCGGCTGTAGGATTACGGTCGACGGACTTTATACCCCTTCAAAAACCAAGGAAGGATCAGGATTATAGATTGACAGATCTATATACCCCTTAAATTATAAGCTATGACTGATATCAGGAGTTTGATCAAACGAATTGGACCAAATGTTTACAGTGTTGTCATAATTTTCCAGAAAATGAATGAAGAGCATAAGTGTGATTCTAATCACAGCTCTGTAGAAATGTTTAAATAAAATGTTTAGAATTGATTTATGTTTTATGTTTTACGCTTGTTTATTCATAAGCGTGATTCAAAAATTCAGACTCCAGTATGTATCAGTTCACGAACAATTGTATTCTTACTCTTGTTATTATCAGATTTTACCTGCTGGGCCTTTGGCTCACTAGTTTTCATTGAGTGCAGGTAATGCACAGTAGGGAGCTGGAGAGAGATGAACAGAAAGGAAGGAATGTGTTTATCATGGACACCAGACTTCGCCATTTCTTTCTGTTCCAGATTTCATAGTTTCGTTTGGAACACTTTTGTACCGTACAGAATGTTTTGCTGTTATTTCGTATCAAAACAGATTCCTAAGTTAGTTATGATTGTAGGAATCTGTCCTAGACGTTATCACACTACGAGATGTAGAAATTTAAATTCAACTATCAGATTTCACTATTTCCGTACCCTTTGTTTCGTTATTTCAGATTTCTCATTCATGATTGCGAAAGTTTATTATTCGCCTTCAAGACCAGAAACATTTAGTAGCGACCAAGTATTTCGATGATTGAAATTTGTACGTCTTTCAATTGAACCCCAAAACTTGTAATTATTCCACAAAGAAAATGAGGGTCGTTACACTAACAATCTACCACTTGCCCTAAATCCAACTACTCATGAGACACAGTCCCATAGCTTCACGATATCTTTCAAGCAATGGTCCTGGCAAGGGTTTCATAAGTGGGTCAGCAATGTTGTCTGTAGAGACGATTCTTTCAACAGCAATGTCACCTCTAGCCACAATATCCTGGATTATGTGGTATTTTTTAGTATGTGTTTTGATCTTTGGTGATACCTAGGTTCCTTTTCTTGTGCAACGGCACCCGTGTTGTCGCAGTACATCGGGACTGGCCCAACTCCTTCAGCAGATGCATATTCAGCAGATGCATTGCTTTCATAAATTCAGCAGATGCATATTCAGCAGATGCATTGCTTTCATGAATTCAGCAGGTGCATTTCTTTTGAAAATAAGCAGGTGCATTTCTTTTGCTAAAACCAGCAGTTGTATTTCTTTGTTAACACCAGCAGGTGCATACCTATTGAACTAATTCAGCAGCTGCATTCCTTTGTTAGAATTCAGCAGTTGCGTTGTCTTCGTAACATTCAGCAGATGCACTGTTCACCAGCAGATTCATTCCATTTTGATATTTCAGCAGTTGCTTTATTTGTTTCTAAGTACTGTTCATTTCAGCTGGTTACTGTTCAATCTTCGTTTTCTTCAACAGATAACGAAATTTCAGAATTTGATTTCTTATTCATTTCCGCTTCAGTTCAAAAGATTATTCGATTCAATTGAACAAGATTTGAGAGCTTTTATTCAGTTTTCATCTTCGTAAGTTCTACAGAGAAATCCCTTGAAGTTCCAGAACATCATTAGAACAACAAAAACCAGTAACTCGAACAAAAGAAAGAAAACAGTTTTCAAAATGCGAATATCATATATAAAGATTGTCATATACAAGAGTCTATAAACCCACACGCCACAAGTTGGTTAGTTGGGCATCTACTCTAACATGGTCAAACTTCCAGTAGAATCGTTAGCAGAGAAGATCCTCAGGAGAAGTTTAGGAGGCAGAGACCTCAAGAATTTTCTGGCACTACTGATCCTCTAGTGGCAGAAAGCTGGATCAAGTCCATGGAAGTAATATTCGAGTATCTTCACCTAACAGAACTAGAGGGACCCCGGTGTGCAATTTATATGCTAAGGGGCGATGCTATGATGTGGTGGTAAGGAGCCAAGTTAACCGTAGACTTGGAAATTCTCACTTGGGAAGAATTTAAGAGAGTCTTCTTCGAGCAGTACTTTACTGTGGATGTTAGAGAGCAGTTGCAGAGTGAATTCTTAACTCTGAAACAAGAAGGCATGGCGATGCGGGATTATATCCGCAAGTTCGAGAGAGGTTGCTACTTTGTTCCATTGATAGGGACAAATGCAGAGGCCAAGCTCCGTCATTTTATCAATGGGTTGAAGCCCATGATCAAGCAACATAGGTTGGCAGAACCTGTAGATTACAGAGCTACTGTTAATAAAGCTCTGCGAGCAGAACAGGACTGGAAGGCGATAGATGATGAAAGACAGTTAAAAAGACAAGCTTTCCAGCAGAATGATAAGAGGAAATCTAAGAAGCAGAATTATAACCAGCAAGGAGCGAAGGGAAAGGGAACAATTGCCGCACAACCAATTTCTTCGGTTCCTAACACTGGTAATAGGCCTCCATGTCCTACCTATAAGAAGACGCACAAGGGACAATGTCTTCAGGGGCAGAATGTATGTTACACTTGTGGTAAACCAGGCCACATGTCGAGAAATTGCCCCCAGAAACAACAACTCATTACCAGCAGGGCTTATGTGTTGACTGCTGCTGAAGCACCAGCAGATACCACATTGGTGACGGGTAAAATTTCTGTTGATAACTTGTCTACCATTGTTTTGCTAGATTCTGGTGCAACTCATTCGTTTGTATCAGAAAGATTTTCTAAGAATTTGTTATTGAACCAGTAGAAGTAGAAGTAGGATACTGTGTTCAAGTCCCTACAGAAGAAATTATAGTAACCAATCGTGCGATTCGAAATGTAGAACTCCAGTTACAGGGTAATATTGTTTATGCAGACCTCATAGTATTGCCATTACTTGAAATTGACTTTATTTTGGGACTAGATTGGTTGACTAAGTATGAAGCTATTATAGACTTTAAGCAGAGATCTGTTTTTATTAAGAAACCCGATGGAAATTCATTTTCATTCAAAGCTGGTAATTTTGTAAAGGCCCTTAAGATAATATCAGCGATGAAAGCCCAGAAATGTTTAAGAAATGGTTGTCAGGGATTTTTGGTAAACATCGTATCCTCAGACCCCGAAAAGAAAAATAAACTGGAAGATGTTCATGTCGTAAGAGAATTCCCAGATATTTTCCCAGAAGATGTTTCGGGTTTACCTCCCATTCGAGAAATAGAATTTACTATTGATTTAGTACCAGAAGCCGCTCCAATTTCAAAGCCTCCCTATAGACTTGCTCCTAAGGAAATGAAAGAATTAAAAGATCAGATTCAAGAGCTACTGGATAAAGGTTTCATTAGACCCAGTACATCGCCTTGGGGTGCACCAGTGCTTTTTGTAAAGAACAAAGATGGGAGTATGCGTCTATGTATCGATTATAGGGAATTGAACAAACTAACGATTAAGAATAAGTACCCTCTCCCTAGAATAGACGATTTATTTAATCAATTAAGAGGAGCTGCTGTATTTTAAAAAATAGACCTGAGATCTGGGTATCATCAGTTACGTGTAAAAGAAACAGATGTCTCCAAAACAGCTTTCAAAACAAGATACGGCCATTTTGAATTTTTAGTTATGCCCTTTGGATTAACGAATGCGCAGTCGGTGTTTATGGACTTAATGAATCGAGTATTTCAACCTTACTTAGATAGATTCGTAATCATATTTATAGATGACATTTTGATTTACTCGAAAAACAGAGAAGAACACGAAGAACACCTTAGAGAGATTTTGCAGATTTTACGAAATCAACAATTATTTGCTAAGTTTAGTAAATGTGAGTTCTGGATTGACAAAGTAGTATTCTTGGGTCATATTATTTCGAAAAATGGAATAGAAGTAGATCCTTCAAAGGTAGAATCTGTTCGAGATTGGCCTGTACCTAAGAATGTCACGGAAATTCGAAGTTTCCTAGGACTTGCAGGATATTACAGAAGATTCATAGAAGGATTTTCGAAGATCGTTGTTCCATTAACATCTTTGACTAAGAAAAATGTTAAGTATGTTTGGACTCTGGAATGCCAATCCAGCTTTGAAAAATTAAAACAAGCGTTAGTTGAAGCCCCTGTTTTAACGCTCCCATCAGAGAAAGGGAATTTTGTGATTTATACCGATGCATCCAAGACAGGGCTAGGAGCTGTTTTAATGCAGGAGAGAAAGGTGATTGCCTACGCCTCGAGACAATTGAAGATTCACGAAAAGAATTATCCTACGCATGACCTTGAATTAGCCGCAGTAGTTTTTGCATTAAAGATCTGGAGACACTATCTTTATGGGGAAAAATGCGAAATCTTCACAGACCATAAGAGCCTTAAGTATTTCTTTACTCAGAAGGAATTAAACATGAGACAGAGAAGATGGCTTGAATTGGTTAAGGATTACGATTGTGTAATTAGCTATCATCCAGGAAAAGCAAACATTGTAGCAGACGCATTAAGTAGAAGAAGCATGGGACTAGCACAGATTTCAGTTCAGATCCCTCTAGCGTTAGAGATTAATCGATTTGAACTTGGGATATTCCGAAAAGAAAATACCGCTAAGTTATCAGTTCTTTCAATCCAATCAACGTTGAAGGATAGGATTAGAGAAGGTCAGGCGACAGATGATCAACTCCAGAAATGGAAGAAGCAGGATGAAAACAGAGGATCAAATATGTATACAGTGGAAGAAGGAATTGTTAAATATCAAGGTAGATTGTGGGTACCGCGCACAGAAAATTTGCGCAATGAGATTATGAATGAAGCCCATAATTCACCGTATTCAATTCACCCAGGAGGAACAAAAATGTTCAAGGATTTTCAAGCTCTGTTTTGGTGGCCAGGGATGAAACGTGACATCTGTAGATTTGTTGCGGAATGTTTAACATGCCAACAAGTTAAAGCAGAACATCAGAGACCTGCTGGAATGTTGAAACCACTCCTGTTTGGAAATGGGATAATATAGCAATGGATTTCGTGGTAGGATTACCCAGGACAGTTTCAGGGTGCAACGCAATTTGGGTAATAGTTGATAGATTAACTAAGTCGGCTCATTTTCTTTCTATAAAGACAACTTATGATTTGAATAAGTATGCAGAGTTGTATATCAAGGAAATAGTCAGACTTCACGGCATTCCAAGTTCTATAGTATCAGACAGAGATCCCAGATTCACTTCGAGATTATGGAAAAGTTTACACCAAGCCTTAGGAACGAAACTAACTTTCAGTACAGCGTTCCTTCCTCAAACCGATGGGCAATCGGAAAGAGTAATTCAAATACTGGAAGATTTTCTAAGGGCTAGTGTTCTGGATTTTTCAGAAAGTTGGGAATCTAAGTTACCATTGATTGAGTTCACCTATAACAACAGTTATCAAGCATCAATAGAAATGGCACCATACGAAGCACTGTATGGCAGAAAAGGTCGATCACCAATTTTGTGGGATGATGTAGGTGAAAGAAATGAGATAGGCCCTGATATCATAGAACATACATCAGAAGCAATTAAAAGAATACGTGAAAGAATGAAGACTGCTCAAAGTAGGCAGAAGAGTTATGCAGACATTCATCGCAGAGATCTGAATTTTGAGGTAGGAGATCACGTGTTCCTCAGAATTTCACCAATGAAAGGTGTTTTGAGATTTGGAAAGAAAGGGAAGTTAAGTCCCAGGTACGTTGGACCATTCCAGGTCTTAGAAAGAGTTGGGACATTAGCTTATCGTTTAGCGCTACCTCCACAAATGTCCTCTGTCCACAACGTGTTCCATGTATCAACACTTAGAAAATACATTGCGAATCCTTCGCATGTACTCAGACATGAACCAGTGCAATTAGTGCATTTCTTTTGCTAAAATCAGCAGGTGTATTTCTTTGTTAACACCAGCAGGTGCATTCCTATTGAACTAATTCAGCAGCTGCATTCCTTTGTTAGAATTCAGCAGTTGCGTTGTCTTCGTAACATTCAGCAGATGCACTATTCACCAGCAGATGTATTCCATTTTGATATTTCAGCAGTTGCTTTATTTGTTTCTAAGTACTGATCATTGCAGCTGGTATTATTCTTGCGACTGGTACTGTTCATTTCAGCTGGTATTAGTCTTGCGACTGGTACTGTTCATTGGAACTAGTTACTGTTCATTCTTCGTTTTCTTCAACAGATAACGAAATTTCAGAATTTGATTTCTTATTCATTTCCGCTTCAGTTCAAAAGATTATTCGATTCAATTGAACAAGATTTGAGAGCTTTTATTCAGTTTTCATCTTCGTAAGTTCTACAGAGAAATCCCTTGAAGTTCCAGAACATCATTAGAACAACAAAAACCAGTAACTCGAACAAAATAAAGAAAACAGTTTTCACAAGAGAAAGAAAGAGCAGAACATGTTTCAGAAAATGTTTTAAGTTATGACAACAAAAGGGTCCCTAGGAAGGATTAGGATTACGGTCGATGGACTGTATACCTCTTCAAAAACCAAGAAAGGATCAGGATTATAGATTGACGGATCTATATACCCCTTCAATTATAAGCTATGACTGATATCAGGAGTTGATGAACAGAAAGGAAGGAATGTGTTTATCATGGACACCAGACTTCGCCATTTCTTTCTGTTCCAGATTTCATAGTTTCGTTTGGAACACTTTTTTACCGTATAGAATGTTTTGCTGTTATTTTGTATCAAAACAGATTCCTAAGTTAGTTATGATTGTAGGAATCTGTCCTAGACGTTATCACACTACGAGATGTAGAAATTTAAATTCAACTATCAGATTTCACTATTTCCGTACCCTTTGTTTCGTTATTTCAGATTTCTCATTCATGATTGCGAAAGTTTATTATTCGCCTTCAAGACCAGAAAAATTTAGTAGCGACCAAGTATTTCGATGATTGAAATTTGTACGTCTTTCAATTGAACCCCAAAACTTGTAATTATTCCACAAAGAAAATGAGGGTCGTTACACTAACAATCTCCCACTTGCCCTAAATCCAACTACTCATGAGACACAGTCCCATAGCTTCACGATATCTTTCAAGCAATGGTCCTGGCAAGGGTTTCGTAAGTGGGTCCGCAATGTTGTCTGTAGAGGCGATTCTTTCAACAGCAATGTCACCTCTAGCCACAATATCCTGGATTATGTGGTATTTTTTAGTATGTGTTTTGATCTTTGGTGATACCTAGGTTCCTTTTCTTGTGCAACGGCACCCGTGTTGTCGCAGTACATCGGGACTGGCCCAACTCATTCAGGAATTACACCAAACTCTTGGACAAAATCCTCATCCAAACTGCCTCTTTAGCAGCAGCTGATGCTGTGATGTACTCAGCCTCAGTGGTTAAATCCCTGATGGTGTCTTGCTTGGAACTCTTCCAAGAGACAGCACCACCATTGAGCATGAATACAAATCCAGAGGTTGACTTCGAGTCATCCACATCGCATTAGAAGCTAGAATCATTGTAGGCTTCCAATTTGAGTTCACCACCCCCATAGACCATGAATATATTCTTAGTCCTTCGTAAGTACTTAAGAATATCTTTCACGGCCTTCCAATGCATTTGGTCGGGGTTGGCTTGGTATCGGATCATGACGCTAAGAGCATATGCGTCATCCAGTCTGGTCGTGAACATATCGTACATAATACTACCTATGGCCGAGGCATATGGCACGCGTGTCATGCTCTCTATCTCTTCATCAGTCTTCGGATACATAGACTTAGATAGAGTGACCCTGTGGTACATAGGTAGGTGTCCTCTCTTGGAATATTCCATAGAGAACCTCTTAAGTATTGTATTGATGTAGGTTGCTTGGGTGAGTCCGATCATCCTTTTCGATCTATCCCTATAGATCTGTATTCCAAGAATATAGGATGCTTCACCCATGTCCTTCATCGAGAATCTACCAGACAATCATACTTTAGTTGATTGCAGCATTCCTACATCATTCCCTATGAATAGAATGTCATCAACATAAAGTAAAATAAATGTCACATCATACTTAACTACCTTCTTATACACACATGGCTCCTCGGGATTCTTGGTGAAACCAATTATTTAATCGTTTCATTGAACCTCAGGTTCCAACTTCTCGATGCTTTCCTGAGACCGTAGATCTATCTCTGAAGTTTACATACTTTATGCTCACTTCCAACGGATGTGAAACCCTCAGGCTGCGTCATATTGATTTCTTCCTTATTATTTCCATTAAGAAATGCAGTCTTCACATCCATTTGCCATATCTCATAGTCGTACCATGCAGCTATGGCTAGCAGGATCCTAATTGACTTGGCATTGCGGTATGTGAAAAGTTTAATCATAGTCAACACCTTGCCTTTCAGTGTAATCTTTTGCGACCTGTCGAGCCTTGTAGGTCAATACCTTACCATCAGGCCCATGTTTTCTTTTGTATATCCATTTACACCCAATAGGAACTATTCCTTCAGGAGGATTTACAAGATTCCAAACTTGGTTCGAATTCATCGAGTCTATCTCAGATCGCATTGCTTCGAGCTACAAATTAGAATAAGCATAAAAAATCTCCTCCTTGAAGGTTCTTGGATCACATCCATGTTAGAGTAGATGCCCAACTAGCCAACTTGTGGCGTGTGGTTTTTATAGACTCTTGTACAAACAGTCTTTATATATGATATTCTCATTTACTCATATGGCGTTCTTTACTTTCATTATGTGTGTAATGATTTACAATTGCGTTGAGTAAAGACCTAGAATGCAATAAAGCGTATGTTAGATGTGATAGTGGGTATGACGGCTATCATGAAACACATCTAATAGTCGCTGTGTATTCTGAACATGTTCCTAGTCGATTGGGCCATCAAAATGAGGATAAGGCCGCCCGAGTTCCAGACTAGTATCTGCGATGCGAAGTACCATGTTTCATTGGTAGGGAACATTGTGATGTTCTGAGCATGCAGATAGATAGTGACCTGGTGATCTATCGAACTACCCTCCTTCGGACTTTCCAAGTGGTTACCATTTGTCGAGTGCTATGCTATCTGAGGGGATAATAGTGTATAAATCTCTGGCCAGAGTACTAGAAGTGTTTTAGGTAAATGTGTTTATCTAGTTACACTCGCGATGTCACTATTCGATCTCCAAGATGTATGCATAGCTATCGGATCTATAGCGACTCTCGATTTACCAATGGTCGTTGATCTGATCGGGATATATGGATTGAAAGGACCGTACTGTACGCTAACCACGACCCACTGGTTCTTGCAGGCACTATCAGTGATACCTAGGGGATAATGGGGCGATGTTGCTAGACGCTTTACCATGATCCGTTGGGCAAGTCCGGAATTGTGATTCCGGAGCCGCAATGGTTGTGGGCCCACGGCTAGCTGTATCCCTGAACCATTGAGGGTCACACAAGTACTAGATTCGAGATTCCCGCACGGATACTCAGCTCAATGTGTTGAGCATGAGAAGAGGATTTCGGGAAGTGCGACTTCCTAAAAGTCAACAGGGGTCAAACCGGGGTTTCCCGCTGTTGAGGGGCAAAACGGTCATTTTGCACTGGGGTTCTGAAAAATGGTTTTTCAGATCATTGTATTCAGTTTCGGAAAATGAGTCGATCGGTCCGATCTGATCGGCGATCGGAGTTACGATGAAGTCTCGGTGGTGGAGATGAACTGAATGTTCATCGTTGGGCCCGGGCCCGTTGGGCCGGTCCAAGTTCAACACTCAAGCTTATTTAATTAAGCTTAAACCTAGACTAAACCTAACACTTGACACAACTCCCAAAACCCTAAATTGCGCCGCCCCTCCTCTCTCCCACAAGCCACCGCCGCCGCCGCCCGTCGTCGCCGGAAATTTGTTTTCGGCCAACTCGACGAGGAGAATCCTTTCGTGCAGAATTCGTCAGTGCTTCTAGTGCAGGCTGATGAAGGAGTCTTGGTTCTGGTCGTGGATCGGATTGGTGATATCTATCGTAGTCTACCGAGAAGAGCCGACGTTATTGTAACTACGGTTGGAGCCAGGCACAAGTGCCAGCAAGGTAGTGGTTTTGAACCCCCTATGTATGTCGATAATTGTTATCAATTTTTTGTATTGATCGTCTCCCGGCTGTATTTCTTTGTTCTTCCGCTGCCTCGCCGGGGGGCGGATCCGGATCCCCTACAGTGGTACAGAGCCAGGTTTTTCGGATCTGATCATACGATTATGCCTTATTGTATCTAATCTCTTGAAATTTCAGATTCAAAATCAAAATTCTTGGAATTGGCCGCCGGCCGCCGCCGCATGCGGCGGCCCCCCCGACAGGCGCACGAGCACGCGCGGCGCCATGCGCGTAGGAGATCGGACACCGCATCGCGCCTCAACCGCGCTTGACGCTCGCCCCGGCCGCGCTCGTCCGGCGCCCCCAGCGCCCTAAAATCCCTCATTTTAAATTTGATTTAAAACTCATATCAAGATAAATGTTTATTCGATAAACAAAAGGGTATTTAAAATTGTTTAAATTAACCCTACCTTCCATCAACAATGGGTGTACGTCGATGCTACCCGTATACATGGCCCGGCTCATATTATTGAGGTGGTCATGTATGCCGGAAAGCTGTCCACGCCATTGACAACTGTTGTAAGTCGGTTGGAACTCCCTTTAACGTTGACTCATATTATTGGGGACGTTAAGGGGACCGTCCTTCACGACTCAACATTGATGGGTCAATCTTGACAAGTGATAGTGAACGGCGTCATATTATTGGGCCTTTACTGGACGTGAGGTGAATACATGGAGGTTGCACCGGTTGCAATCGGAAACTACCTTTTGGGGGTCATGGATGACTGATATTATTCGGGTCCACGATCGCTTGATTGGGCTCCGTGTACCCACTAAAGAAACCTGTTTTCTCGATTTCATTAGAGGGTGGTAAAATCGTTAAAATAGTGGGAGGGTAATTCATAAAACTAAATGACCATGTTTTATGTCTTAGCGTTTATTTTTATATAGTCAGTAATGCATGTCTGTTTTCTTTTCAGTATAACTGCTATAAAATGGTTTCGATGAAAAACCCGCTTGCTGCTATACTGGATAGCAACAGGTTCACTGGTCTTAACTATCAAGACTGGCTCCACAACCTTAATCGTGTACTGGCTTCGGAGAAGCTTCTCTATACGATAGAAAAGTCGCCTCCGGAGGAACCCCCTGCCAATATCAGCCCTGAGGAGCTGATTACGCTTAACCAATGACGTGACGACGAGGTTAAAGCTAGGTGCTATGTGATGGCATCGATGTCCAATGAAATGCAACGGCGTTTTGAGAAGACGAAGTATGCTGCTTGGCTTCGGAGAAGCTTCTCTATACGATAGAAAAGTCGCCTCCGGAGGAAACCCCTGCCAATATCAGCCCTGAGGAGCTGATTACGCTTAACCAATGGCGTGACGACAAGGTTAGAACTCGATGCTATGTGATGGCATCGATGTCCAATGAAATGCAACGGCGTTTTGAGAAGACGAAGTATGCTGCTGACATACTTCCGCAATGCAATGTTCAAGTCAATTAGAATATTGTTAGCCATAGCCGCATGGTACGACTATGAGATATGGCAAATGGATGTGAAAATTCCTTCATGG
>KQ993118.1:7842-20398 GCA_001598015.1 Dorcoceras hygrometricum | reverse complement strand
TATATATGATATTCGCATTTATTTATGGCATTCTTTACTTTCATTGTGTTGTATGATGATTAACAATTGCGTTGAGTAAAGACCTAGAATACACTATAGTGTATGTTAGATGTGATAGTGGGTATGACGGCTATCATGAAACACATCTAATAGTGACTGTGTATTCTGAATTAGTTCCTAGTCGATTGGGCCGTCAAAATGAGGATAAGGCCGCCCGAGCTCGAGACTAGTATCTGCGAGGTGAAGTACCATGTTTCATTGGTAGGGAACATTGTGATGTTCTGAGCATGCAGATAGATAGTGACCTGGTGATCTATCGAACTACCCTCGTTCGGACTTTCCAAGTGGTTACCATTTGTCCAGTGGATAAGTCCGAGGTCTTGGTTGTACTGATTAGTCCTCACGACTCGAAACGTCATTGAGACTCTACATGATAGGCGTCTCACTTTGACTCTTTTGCCGACTCACTTGGGGTCATTAGGCGGCGGGATTGGGTGAGATCCCGATGCATGTAGGAGTCGATGCATCGTTGTCGAGGATTCACCTCTCGTAGAAATGCGTGGATATCCTATGCTATCTGAGGTAATAATAGTATATAAATCTCTGGCCAGAGTACTAGAAGTGTTTTAGGTAAATGGGTTTACCTAGTTACACTCGTGATGTCACTATTCGATCTCCAAGATGTATGCATAGCTATCTGATCTTTAGCGACTCTCGATTTACCAATGGTCGTTGATCTGATCGGGATATATGGATTGAAAGGACCGTACAGTACGCTAACCACGACCGACTGGTTCTTGCAGGCACTATCAGTGATACCTAGGGGATCATGGGGCGATGTTTCTATCGCTCTTACCATGATCCGATGGGGGTTTACCTAGTTACACTCGTGATGTCACTATTCGATCTCCAAGATGTATGCATAGCTATCTGATCTTTAGCGACTCTCGATTTACCAATGGTCGTTGATCTGATCGGGATATATGGATTGAAAGGACCGTACAGTACGCTAACCACGACCGACTGGTTCTTGCAGGCACTATCAGTGATACCTAGGGGATCATGGGGCGATGTTTCTATACGCTCTTACCATGATCCGATGGGCAAGTCCGGAATTGTGATTCCGGAGCCGCAATGGTTGTGGGCCCACGGCTAGCTGTATCCCTGAACCATTGAGGGTCACACAAGTACTAGATTCGAGATTCCCGCACGGATACTGAGCTCAATGTGTTGAGCATGGGAAGAGTATTTTGGGGAGTGCGACTTCCTAAAAGTCAACATGGGTCAAATCGTGATTTCCCGCTGTTGAGGGGCAAAACGGTCATTTTGCACTGGGGTTCTGAAAAATGGTTTTTCAGATCATAATATTCAGTTTTTGAAACTGAGTCAATCGGTCCGATCTGATCGGCGATCGGAGTTACGATGAAGTCACGGTGATAGGGATGAACCGAATGTTCATTCGTTGGACCCGGGCCCGTTGGGCCGGTCCAAGTCCATCACTAATCTACTTAAGGTAGACTAGGGCTTCATAACTCATAACACAACTAATGCAACCCCAACCCTAGCTCTCAAAAGCCGCCGCCCCCTCCTCTCTAATATCGCCGCCGTCGCCGCCTTGCGCCGCCGCCGCCGCCCCCATCGACGGAATTTGTTCCGGCCAACTTTTCGAGGAGAATCCGTCCGTGCTGATCTCGTCAGGCCTTCTAGTGCAGGCTGATGAAGGAGTCTCCCTTCCGGTCGTGGACCTGATTGACGAATCTACCGTCGCCTACTGTGAAGAGCCGGCGTTCTTGTAATTCCGGTTGGAGCCAGGCACGAGTTGCCAGCAAGGTAATCAACAAAAACACCCTATGAATGGTTCGTATTGTGTTTGAATTTTATTGTATTGATCGTATCCCGGGAAATTTTGTTTTCCGCTGCGCCCCGGGAGGCGGGATCCGGATCCTACACCGTTGTCCCCAACAAGACAAAGGTAATAGAATTTACTGTGGTGGATGCGCCTTCTTCCTACAACGTCATTCTTGGAAGGACAGCCATGGCTGCGTTCTCAGCGGTGGCCTCGGCCTTGCACCAGAAGATCAAATTCCCAGTGGGAGACTCAATGGGGGAGGTCCTCGGGGATCGTAAGATGGCGAGGAAATGCTATGTTGAGGAGGTGAGAGTGGAGCAGAAGGTTGCCAAGTCCTGAGCTCAAGACCATCCGAGGGCTCGGGAAGACAGAGGTGTAAACTTGGTAAGGGAAGACTTTCAGTTGACTGCGGAGGACGAGGGAGAAGAGATGATTCTCGATCCTCCGTCGGGGATTGTGAAAATTGCTAAGTCCCTTCCCGAGGATGTGCGAGGGCAGTTGGTTCAGTGTTTGGAGAAGAACAAGGATGTTTTCGCTTGGTCACCGTCTGATCTAAAGGGGGTCAAGCGTGAGGTGATGGAACATCGGTTGAATGTCTCCTTGGGCTCTCGACCCGTTATTCAGAAGAGGAGGCACTTCGGGCCCGAGAAAGACGCAGTGATTAGGAGTCAGGTCGGGGACCTATTGCAAGCGGGCCATATCAGAGAGGTACATTTCCCTACTTGGTTGTCTAACGTCGTTCTCGTGCCGAAAGCTACAGGGAAATGGAGGATGTGTGTAGATTTTCGAGATCTAAACAAGGCTTGTCCCAAGGATTGTTATCCTCTCCCGAGGATCGATCAACTTGTCGATTCCACCTTGGGTCACGAGTTGCTCAGCTTCCTGGATGCTTATCAGGTTTATCACCAGATACCACTGGCCGAGGAGGATCAGCAAAAGGTCAGTTTTATTACTGCGGATGGAACGTTCTGTTATGTGGTTATGCCCTTCGGGCTTAAAAATGTAGGGGCGACATATCAGCGACTGATGGATAAGGTGTTCAAAGGGCAGATCGGGAGAAACGTCGAGGTCTACGTCGACGATATTCTGATTAAGTCTCGGGAAGAAGCGTGCTTTATATCTGACGTCGAGGAAACTTTCCACACTCTGCGGAATTATCAAATCAAGCTTAACCCGAGCAAATGCTTATTTGGAGCTCGGACAGGAAAATTTCTGGGCTATATGGTGACTCGTCGGGGAATTGAAGCTAATCCCGAGAAGGTGCGAGCTCTCGCTTCTATGTGTTCGCCTTGGAATATTCAGGAGGTTCAGAGGTTAACGGGGAGAATTGCTGCTCTCTCCCGATTTATTTCTAGGTCGGCTGACCGAAGCCTTCCTTTCTTCAAGGTACTTCGCCGAGCTAAACAGTTCGAATGGAATGAACACAGTGATAGGGCGTTCCAGGAGTTGAAAGAATATCTGAAAGGTCTGCCCGTTCTGAATAAACCCGAGCTCGGGGAGCCATTATTTGTTTATCTCATCGTTACTCCACAAGCAGCAAGTTCAGTATTAGTTCGGGAGGAAGGCCAGGTACATCAGCCTGTGTATTTCTTGAGCCATGCTCTGAAAGGCGCTGAGCTAAATTATACTACGCAGGAGAAGTTGGCTCTGGCCTTGGTTATTACAGCTCGGCGCCTCAGGCCGTATTTCTTATCTCACCCGATCACAGTGCTTACTAACAGTATGCTCGGGCAAATTGTCTCTCATCCCGATGCTTCTAGAAGACTGGTTAAGTGGGTTACCGAGCTCAGTGAGTATGATGTTCAGTTCAAACCTAGGGCAGCCATCAAAGCGCAAGCCTTAGCAGATTTTTTGGCCGAAACAGTATCTCTCGAGCAGGAGGAGAGGTGGAAAGTAAATGTGGATGGATCCTCGTGTTCCTCGGGAAGCGGCGTCGGGGTAGTTATGGTGTCCCCCTGGGGGGAGGAAACAAGCTTGGCCATCACTCTTGACTTCAAAGCCTCTAACAACGAAGCGGAGTATGAGGCCTTGCTCGTCGGGCTCCGAGCTGCAAAGAACATGGGGATAGCTCGGATCCTATTGTATTCCGATTCTCAGTTGGTAATTCAACAGAGTAACGGTAAATTTGATATAAAGAACGAGAAGATGGTGAAGTACGCAGAGGCGTTGAATAAATTGACCGAGGCTTTTTCTGAGGTAGTTCTGGAGCAGGTACCTCGGGAGAACAACGAAAAGGCAGACAAACTTGCGAAGATTGCCAGCTCTCTTGCCCCATCCTCAGGAACTCAAACGCCGAGCACTGCGCTTTGTTATTTTGGATGATAAGTTATATAAGCGGTCCTTCTCACGACCACTGCTGAAGTGTTTGGGTCCCGATGAGGCCAAGTATGTATTAAGGGAGATTCATGAGGGATATTGCGGGAATCACCTCGGCGCCATAACTCTAGCTCGGAAGGCTACACTTGCAGGATTCTTTTGGCCTACTATGCAACAAGATTCTACTGCTCTCGTCCGATCTTGTCAGGGCTGTCAGAAGCATGCTAATCTTCAAAAGCAGCCTGCTGAGCCCTTGAAAACTATCATCTCTTCATGCCCATTTGATCAGTGGGGCATGGATATTGTGGGACCTTTCCCACCAGCTGGAGGACAAAGGAAATTCTTATTGGTTGCTGTGGACTACTTCTCCAAATGGGTCGAGGCCGAGCCCTTGGCAAAGATATCCGAGGCTGAGGTGTTGAATTTTCTGTGGAAGAACATCGTCTGCCGTTTCGGGATACCTCGGCGACTTATCTCTGATAATGGAAGACAATTCTGTGGAGTTAAAGTTCGGGCGTGGTGCCGGGAGTTGAAAATTGAGCAAGTCTTCACCTCAGTGGCCTACCCTCAAAGCAATGGACAGGTAGAGGTCACGAACCGAACCATCGTGCAAGGTCTTAAGTCGCGACTGGAATCTGCTCGGGGAATATGGGCGGATGAATTGCCCAGTGTTCTCTGGGCTTATCGAACAACCACCCGAGCTGCTACAGGTGAGACACCTTTCTCCATGGTATATGGCACGGAGGCGTTGCTACCCGCAGAGATTGGGCAAGATAGTCTTCGGGTCATGGAGTACGTCGAGGATAATGACGAGATAAGGGGCCTCGAGCTGGACCTTCTAGAGGAAAAGAGAGCCCGAGCAGCAGTGCGCTTAGCAGCTTATCAGAGGAGAATGGAACAGCCCTACAACAAGAGAGTTCGACCTCTGAAATACGAGCTGGGAGACCTCGTCTGAGGAAGATACAATATCAGGGTGACAGAGGGAAACTAGATCCGAAGTATGAAGGGCCATTCAAGGTGGTTGGGAAAGCGGGAGTCGCCGCTTATTATCTGGAGGATGCGCATGGAAAGCGAGGGCGTCGGCCGTGGAATATTATTTATTTTCGGAAGTATTATGCTTAGGTTTTTCCTTTGCTGCCTATAGCTATCTTTTGCTCGGCTACTATTTGTAACAACTATTCTATGGAATAAAAGATGTTTTTTCTCTCAACTCATGATGTCAATTATCGAGCTCCTCGGGTGACGACCCAAGCTGAGCACATAAGCCCGACCAGCTCGGCACCTAAGCCCAGTTCCGCACTGACACCTCCTCGGGTGGCAACCCCACCCGAGCAACAAAGCCCAGTTCCGTGCTGGCAAATTCGCGTAGCTCTTCTACGCAAACACATAAGCCCGACCAGCACGGCACCTAAGCCCAATCCCGCACTGGCACATTCGCGTAGCTCTTCTACGCAGACACATAAGCCCGACCAGCTCGGCACCTAAGCCCAGTCCCGCACTGGCAAATTCGTGTAGCTCTTCTACGCAAACACATAAATCCGACCAACTCGGCACCTAAGCCCAGTTCCGCACTGGCACCTCCTCGGGTGGCAACCACACCCGAGCAACAAAGCCCAGTTCCGCGCTGGCAACTTCGCGTAACTCTTCTACGCCAATACATAGGCCAAATCAACTCGGCGCTTGTACTTGCTCACGCATTAACCCCTCCTCGGGAGGGAACCTCATTAAAACAAAAACCCCTCCAAGATCGGGAAACAAGGTGGAGTAGACTCACTACCGCTCGAACTTCGCTCTTAACAGTCGAGGCATAAAAGTTAACACTTAGCGATTTTTCACTCGCCCACAGAGGCCCAGGTTTCATCGATGACTTGCGCACTTGGAAAAGCTCAAATTACGATTGCTATGTGCGATTATAAGCCTGAATCACGTTGTTTAATCGTGAGCTCGGATTACTATTCAGTTATGGGCTCGGGTTATTTTGTTACGCACGCTTATTCAATACTTTGTCAATTTCGATATCGTCACTATAGCTCGGACGCCCTATTTTATGATGTCGTCGGGACATCCCGTCTCACGCTCAAGAATAAGACGCGAAAAAGAAGAACTCAAAAAAGTTGGGATTTCATTAAAGTTGTCAAAAGATTACATTGAAAGAGACTAGGGCTTAGGGGAGTTCGGGGGGTTGGCCTCGGTGTCATCACCAACCTCTCCCTCCTCTTGTTCTTCCTCCTCGTCCTCGGTGTCATCATCATCGCCCAAGTTCTCTAAGGCTTGTTGCAGGTCTAAGAAGGAAGCAGGATGCTCTTCTTCAGAGTAGCCGTTGGAGCGGAACTGGGCCAAACAGCCCCAGAAACCATCCTTGAAGTACCCCCAAGCTTTTTTCGCCAGCAGGGAATCAAACTCGGGGGACTTCAGGAACTCCTCTTTATCTCGCTCCGCCCGAGAATTGGCTCTCTCGAGCTCGGCCCCTAGTGCTTCCCGCGCTCGCTTCTTGGCCGCTCGAGCCTCCTTTTCGGCCACCAACTCGGCCTCCAGTTCCTTCCTCTGGGCCGCGGCCACCACCTCGTCCTGAGCTCTGAGGACCTCCAGTTCCTCAAGCCTCGCCACCATCTCGGCGTGGCGGCCCATCGCCTCGTCAAACTTTTTGAGGCTTGCCTTCACGGTCCGGTGAGCTTGGGTGAGGCGTTTTACCACCTGCCCCCCCCCCCCCAAGCCATTGCCTGCGCAAGGGTAAGAGTCATTATCAGAAGCATTAGCATAAGAGGAAGTCATAGTTTGGAAGATCGGGAGCGTACCGAGGTAAGGTTTACCGCGAAGTGACCTACGGCCTCGATATCCTCGGCTCCTTTCAACACTAGAAGATCCCGATCTGGGACCATGTTGCATATGAACTTGGTGGCCACGACCCCAGTCGGGGAATCCACCAATGAATCCTTGGAGAAGTCGAGAGGAAGGACTCGCTCGGGTCCCTTCCCCCTCGCCGGGGACGAAGCCTCGAGGATGGTGATGGCTGGCGGTTGATCAGGAGTCCCCTCGGATGCGCGCGTCGGGGGCGTCGGTTCGCGAGTCATCTTTGGGGCCTCCCCGATCCGGGTCCCCGACGTGGAGGCACCCTTCTTCTTCGTTCGCTTCTCGCGGTGGGCCTCCTCTTCGGCTGAGGAAGCAGCCGGCCTCTTCTTAACTGCCTTCTTGGGCGGCCCGACCTCACCCGAGGTGCGCGCCTCCTCCTGCATAGCCTTCACTAACTCGGCTTTGCCCATTCGTTCGTCTGCATAAAAGGAAACAAGGCAAAGATAAGCGCTGGATAAGAATGATGCATATATACAAGGACGCGACTAAGGAAAGACACGGCTATACCGAGGTCCCCGACCAGCTCGACCCCCTCCTGCTAAACCCGAAGACACATAGGAGGTCCTCCTGGATAAGCTCGGGGGCATTATAACTCTTCTCACGCATGGCATCGAGGAAGGAAGTCAAGTTCGGGAACCGCTCGGGGGTTCGGAGAGTTAAAGTAAATATGTTGTCCCTCCAGGACATATCGCACTTCCACGGGTCTCATTTTCCATCAACCCGCCTCACGAAGAAAAACCGGCTCATCCATCCCTTATGGGAGCTCGGGTTCCCCTTAATAAATGCATGGTCCCCCTTATGGGACAAATAGAATTTCCCCTGGCCCAACCGTTTGATTTTAATGAGCTGCATCAGAACGTAGGGGACCAGAGGCAGGTTGTGGTATCTGAGGAGGATAGCCAAAGAAAGGAGAAAACTGTACGAGTTGGGGGCTAGTTGGCTTGGACTTATCTTAATATGCTGGAAAAGATCGGCTATAAACCTCGGGAGGGGGAACCGGAGACCCATCTCCAGCTGATTGATATATAAAGAATGGAAGCCCCGAGGAGGGCGGTGAGCCCTCTCATTGAGGCCCGGAATCATTTAAATATAATATTGTGATAGCTAGGTTGTTTTGGACACGTCTTGCCTTCCTTGTCCGAAGAAAATTGTTTTCGCGGTCTCATTCATTGACTTGGGAGTCCCACTCTCACGCAAGCTAGTCGACGACGGGGAAAATCAGCAGTTGCGATTGAGATACTTTATTATTAAATAAATGGTTGATAATATATAGTTTTGGTACATGTCATCATATCTTCATACAATTAATTTTGGTTCCTCAATTTAGAGTTTTAGTCATATAGTTATTAATTTGTAATTGTTATAACTCATCATATTTCACTATCGAATGTTGGATTTGTCATGTATATAATCCTTTAAAATGATTTTTATATTTAATTTTTCGTAGAAGTTCGATATTTTGGACATCCTTTTCCGCATGATATAGGGTTGGTGAGATTTTTGCTAATCTGTTTTACAAATTGTTGGCGCTTTTAAATCTATATTTTTTACTAAATCATAATAGATTATGCATATAGAACATGAATATAAAAAATAAATTTTTTTATATTTTTTTAGTTAGTGGAAACTCTTACCGAAAATTATATATAATCATGAAAGGAAAAGGGTTTTCCTTAAAAGTTAGAAAAATCAGCTTTCGAAACGCATGGACAAAATAAATATTATTTTTATCAAACATTATTATATATCTCTGATGCCCTCATAATCACCTCGGGACCCGAGGACCGAGCACTCCACCATCAGCACTACCTGCATCATCTAAGGCGAAAGCAACCAAGGAATACGCACGCAGCTCGGGAGTCCTAGTCGAAGCCTTGAAACCTTCTCGGGAGCCACACTCGGGAGGTGCCCGGGCATCTACGTCATGGAGATGAGCTAGGGTGCCGAGGAAGCCATTTGAGCTCGGGTATCTCCTGAGGACCCCGACCCGACGTGCTGAAGAATCCTCTCTGAGTACGTCTTTCCTTCTTTAGAAGATCCAGATACGATACTTGTTTCCTTCTTTAAAGAATCCGAGGAGGATACGACTTTCCTTATTTGCCTAACAAAACCCCCGGGAATCACGGAGAAGATCTCGCCGCCCGAGATATCCGCACCTCTCTAACGACTTAGCCCCTCTATAAATACCCCCCAGGTTTGTCTTTCAGATTCATTCACTCATTCTTGCACACTCTCGCACACAGTCATATTTGCTCTCATTTGCTCTCGCGCGCACGGCTGACTTAAGCATCGGAGGGGCTTCGCCGGACACACTTCCGGCGCCCTCTGACGAGTGTTCGTTGGTTACAGGTATACGTACGTACTCTCCAATTCCCGACGCCCGACGTGCCCGAGGTTCTCGACGTGTTGATAGCTCGTCGGCTGAACTATTTGGTTACATCAGGTGTTTTTCTAGATTTTTCCGAAAGTTAACTATGACGCTCATCGATCGTATAAAATGTTCTTAGGCCATACTATAATTCATTATATCAAAGAAATTAAAACTTTGTGAAAAGTTTTGTTAGAAAGATCCAGAATCGGTACAGAAATTCATATAATTTTGTGTCCATATACGCGTCCCCAGCTCTAATTAATTATCCGGAGACCTTGAAAAGAAACCTGTCCGGTGCGTATGAGTCCATGTTCCCTATACGATGCTGTACGAATTAAAACCAATTCACGTGGAGTATGGAAGACCCGCTATTTCTCTCCACAAAAACCTCTATAAATACAGTACCCCTCACTGAGTATTATCCTCCATCTAATTAAACGTACAATATATATCTCAGCAGAAAGCGAATTACATTTTCTCCAACAGCTACTTGTTTTTTAATCACCTGCTTATTTGTTTAACGCGATATGGCAACAGGGATGCAGTTGATCAGCGGAACTGGTTTGGCTTCAAGAATTGGTGGTCTGAACCGGTTTGCTCCCGTGAGATCAAGTGTCCCACTTTTCAAGAGGGATCTGAAGTTTCGGGTTCGAAGCACGGCTGATCAGGTAAATATGATATATAAAGTTTGTCAAATATTAATGCTACTTGATGAAGCGAAAGTTGAAAAATCTGAGTTTACTATATTCTTGTTATAACAGGATGGTGGTGATGTTGTTGATGAAAAAGTAAAGGCAGCAATTCCAGTTCCACCTCGGTTGTTTTCAACACCTGCTCCACCGCCTCAACCTGAGGTTAGTTAACATTACAAATTCAAACAATATTATTTCTTGTGTTATTATTTACAAAACACACGTAAAGTGGCTTCGACGTCAATTGACCTACATACAGGAGAGTACCAAGATTTCAACCATCATGGCCTTTGATGGCCCCGGCCCGGAGAGGATCAACGGCCGTTTGGCCATGCTCGGATTCGTGGCAGCTATTGCAGTAGAACTAACCAGAGGACAGAACATCTTTTCGCAGATTCAGAATGGAGGGATAATGTGGTTTATTGGGACAACTGCCTTGTTCTCCATAGCATCTCTCGTCCCATTGTTTAAAGGTGTGAGCGCCGATTCGAGATCCGGGGGAGTGATGACGTCCGACGCCGAGCTTTGGAATGGAAGGCTCGCAATGGTAGGGCTGATAGCTTTGGCATACACAGAATATATCAAGGGTGGGACTCTCGTGTAAATGTTTTTTAAGTTTTTTTAGGTTATACGACGGTGTTGCAATAGTATGGTGTGTAAAATATTGTAAATTTGAATAATATAGTGATACTAATTCAACGATACTATATATAAACTAATTGAATTGCAAGCAAGAAATTAAACAACACGTCTACATCCACGGTCAAGCAGCATCCTCTATCTTTATCGATCACCAATCCATCCGCCACTAATGGCGTACACAAGGTTACAGTACACTAATCAATGAACTGAACAAGATTACAAAGCTTTCTGAAGTGCAAGCTTTCGCAATAGCATTTATTGGTTTTTCCAGGAACGAGAGTTGACAAAGAATGGATCAAACTTGATCTCTTTAGCTATAAAAGAATATCTAACACAATTATTATAGAAGGATCGCTAAACCATTTGAAAAAGGATCAACACAAATCCGACGAAGTATTTTGTTTGAATTATATATATTAAGATGATAATTAATTTGCTAACACAATTATTATTGAACTCGAAATTGGCCTCATTTAATTGGTCTGGGAAAGATGGAATGGACAATCGGTTTAGAGATGTGTGTGAGAAACTTGGGCTGATTCCTCGAGAGGTGATGCGAGATCATGACGAGTGATAAATTTAGATGAAGTTATCATAACTTTGATTATTCTAAAATAACAAAATGTTTTTTATAACAAAAACTATAGAAATATTTTACTACAATTTTTTCAAAAGATATTTATGCGTCATAATGTTTTAGATTGTTAGTATTTGAGATGTGAAACAAATCAGATCTTAATTTCGATGAACACAAAACAGATCAGATCATATCAGATCGTTCAATTACGATGAACACATCGCAATGTTTTAGATTGTTAGTGTGCGGATCAGTTTGGCGTTGATCAGTTTAGATGGAGCTTCGAGTTAGAGCAGTTCAGGTCAACTTAGAGCAGTTCAGATTTGTACAGAAAAGCTCGGAGTAGTTGAGATCGGCTCAGAGCAAAATCGGTTCAAATCAGTTGTAAGAAGATCAGATAAGAACAAGATCAGCCTAGACAGATCAGATTGGAGCTTCGCAACAGATCTGTTCACATAAGAAGAGAAGAGCTTAGTTGAAAGGACAGACGGAGTGAAGTCCATATCAGATCAGCATAGGCTATCAGTTCAGACGAACAAATCAGTTTGAACAAAGATGACGATTGTCATATCAGAAGTCGTTCAAACAAAGTTTGTTCATAAACATCTACATCATTTCGTAAGCAGTACAAAGATAATAAAAAATCTCACCTACTCATGTACGATGAAAGGACGACATGTACAAAAGTCAGAAACATTACAGAAGCTTTTCAAAGGAACTTGTGTCCAACAGTAACATCAGTACATAGGCTATATATTCCAAGCTGATCTGAAGACGAAGAGGGTGGTGAAAGAGAACTCTCAAGAGCGCAATAGCGTGATGTGCATGTGTGCACAGACAGCAAGTTCGGACTAGAACAAAATATCAAGTTTTGCACACACCAGCAGATGTCGTCGTGCTAAATTGAAGATCGTAAAGAAGACGACAGTGTGTGAGGCAATATATATTGAGAGCTTAGTTGAAATAAATAGTCCTCACACACACATTCACTCACATATATTGAGACTATGAGCGAAAAATATTAGAGTGAATGTACAAACAAAATCATATCAATTCTGTCTTGGCACAAATACATTAAACTTAGTGTTTAGTTTTTCTCACAGAGACGTTAAACAAGTGAACATTCTGTAGGACCGAGCGCTTGCCGCTTTACCAAATGCTATAGCTGGTGGTAAGGGTGCAACTCCAATCTTTTAAACCGTATAGCAACACAAGCGCCACGTTTCGATCGCTCTACCTAGCAGGGGCAATTATTGCAC
>KQ993116.1:7450-23703 GCA_001598015.1 Dorcoceras hygrometricum | reverse complement strand
ATCTGAAAGAACCATTCAGACTCTTGAGGATATGCTTAGAGCAGTAGTACTGGACTTTGGTATTACATGGCAAGATTCATTACCACAGGTGGAATTTTCATACAACAACAGCTATCAAACCAGTATCAAAATGGCTCCGTTTGAAGCGTTGTATGGAAGGAAATGTCGTTCACAATTATATTGGGATGATGTATCGGAGGTACCTGAATTGGGACCAGATTTGATTAGAGAAATTATTGAGAAAGTGAAGTTGATTCAGCAGAAAATGAGAACGGCGCAACATAGACAGGCCAGATATGCAAATACCAGACGTAGGCCTTTGAATTTTGAAACAGGGGACCAAGTATTCTTGAAAATATCTCCTTTCAGAGGTACAATCAGATTTGGTAAATGAAGGAAATTGTGTCCAAGATTCATTGGTACTTATGAAATTCTTGAGAAAATAGGCGATCTCGCTTATCGATTGGCATTACCTCCATCTCTTGCTGGTATACATGATGTCTTTCATGTATCTATGCTAAGGAAATATCTGCCTGATGTATCTCATGTTATTCCTGCAGAAGAAGCTGAACTCGATGAAACTTTGAGCTATTTTGAACAGCCGATACAGATTCTTGATCGAAAAGAAAAACAACTCCGAACAAAGATTATTCCATTGGTGAAGATTCAATGGAATCGACATGGAGTTGAAGAAGCTACATGGGAAGTTGTGGAAGATATGAAACAACTATTTACCTATATTTTCTAATGAGGTTAGTTCTTATTCAGATTCTATTATCTCATTATTCTTATGCGCATATAGATACTGCTGATGAGTTCGAGGACGAACTAATGTTTTAGAGGGGGAGAAATGTAATGCCCGAGATTATTATGTAGTGATTAAGTAAATTTGAAATTTCCGGACGTTAGATTTTGATGAAGTCTGGTTGAGGATTCTCGGATTTCTTCTGGAAATGTTATGTTTCGAATTGAACTTCTTCCAGGTGAAATCTGGTTGAGATTCGAAGTTGCATTAATGAATTTCGGGAGGAATCTGTTTTTCCAAGTGTTAGAAGAGAAACGCTGCCGTTTTGGTGAAGTCTGGTGAGTTGCGTAAGTTATAGCGAACATATAATGAAACGTGGTCGTTTTGTAGAAAGCTGTTAGAATCTTACCAGTCGTTGATAACATAATCGTTTTAAGAAAACCAGTAGTTGCGTTAACGGGAGAAATCGGGCATAGCGAAATTCAGACATCAACGCTAGTCAACAATACGATTGAGAATGATCGCTGATTTTAGTTGAGCGACGTCGTTTCGCTACTCAATCGATGCGCGTAATTCGATTTCCAGACGTCTACGCCAGTCAACTCTACTGTAGCTTTCAGCTGGTTTTGCGAGAGAGGTAGCGACCGGATTTGATGACGTCAGCTATGCGACGTCGTTTGAATTAGTTGGAACGCAGCGTTTTGATGCAACGTCTGGTTGACCAGCTTTTGAGATTTCAGAACCAGTCGATGGTTTGTGGTATCTGCTGGTTTAACTAGTCTTGGAAGCAACGCGACGTCGTTTTGATTTATGAAACAGGAATTGTAATACGACTCCGTTTGAATTAGTTAGCGGGACCAATCGATGAAGTATTTTAGTGTGACCAACTGTTGAGTTCTTTCAGTAGAGATCTGGAACCAGCCGTTGGTGTGTTGCGACGTCGTTTGGATTACTTATGACGGCGTCGTTTTGATGTTAAATAAACTCAATGTCTGGGTATTATTGCGACTGAGTATTTCAGCAGCTGGTTATCTAGAACAACGAATGATGAAGTCTGAACAACAGTTGGGAAATCTGGTTAACGATATATATTGTTGCAAAGATCTGTTTTGAAGCGGTGTGAGTATATCCTATTTTGGTATTTAAATACTCAGCATGACACGTGGAATTCATACAGATTACGTTGGAAATTCCACAAAAAACAGAGATCGTTGTTATAAATAAGATTGAATTCGAAATCCTTGTAGCTTTTGCTACAGACTTCAGGATTTGATTCTGTTAAGTTACTAGGAACGATAAAGTGAAGAGATATCTGAAGAATTCGAACAGAGAGTAACGAATGTATAATTTAACAGTGAGAGTCAGGGGTTAGATTACTCGAGAATGAGTTTTCTTGAGTTATCCCAATGAAATCACATACTTGTTGATTACTGTTCTTGATTTAGAACTTGAGTTATTTGTGTCGATCCATCCCAGGTAGTGGATCTTTTATATTTGCATGATATTGCATAACACGAAAAGAATATGAATTGATTCTAATGCCCAGGACTGAGATGACCTGATTTTCGAAGTTGGAGTTAACTTCGATAGATGGATATCCATGTCAAGATCGGATACGAATCTTGATGGCATTGATGTGAAATGGAATCAGTTCTGAGACGCAGAATTGCGATAGATTCATTGCATTGCATTTTAGAATTGATACATGTTGATATACATTTATTTATTCTACTGCATATACCTGTTGATTATATTGAGATTGTTTCTCACCGGAGTTTATCCGGCTGTTGTCTTGTTTTGTATGTGTTCATGAAAACAGGTAGAAGAGAGCTGAATTGATTGGTCAAGGGTAGTGAGAGCTGGCTACCTAGATGAAGGGCAACAAATAAGAAGAACTTCTAGAGATCTGCTGCTAGCATAGTCTTGAAATAGTTAGCGTTAGTGTTTGATGAAATCTGGTTTTGTGACTACTGGTCAGATCATGTATTGATAAATATACCATGCAATAATCGTTGTCTGTTTTGTTCTGTTTATAAATAAACAGTTTTTGGAACACAAACATAGTTCTGTTCTGTTACCAATGATCAGCTTTTGGGGCCTAATTTATAAAAAAAATACTACCAGATTTCACTACTTAAACTCGTTGGTTTAATTAAACGCTAATTAAACGCCCATAAGATGAGATTAGAAGACTAATTGTGAGCAGAGAGCCTCACATGTGTTCACAGCATGGTGAATGGCAGCATATAGGTGTGACCTTATAGGGATCCCGAGGTAAGATCGGGCGAACCGCACCGCTGCGTACGTTGGTTTATAGATTGATCAATCGAATATGGTCCACACTTCAAGATACGACTCATACGTTTTTCATGTTATGTTATGTCATGCCTTATGCATGCTATATGTTATGTATGATATGAAATGTACAAAACAATGTTTTAAGATCATTCATGCATTCATGCTATTTTATTACGAGTATGTGCCTGCATGCGACTTTATTAGTATGTAACATAACAAACTTTATTAGTATGTACTTTGTTATGTTACAAGATAGAGCATGCTGAGCCTCTAGGCTGACTAGGTTTAAATGGTGCAGGTGATGACCCTGCTGAGTATATCCCGACTGGCGGTGAGGACCTCTGAGCGCCTGCTGCAGTAGTACCCCGTGACCGCATTTATGTTTCACTTTTATTATGATACGCTTTTCAGATGCTTTAAATATGTTCATTTTCAGTACCTTTTACGCAGCCTGGTTTTTAAACAGTATGAATGGTTTTATGTTCCAAAATAATTATTTATTTCTATTTCAAGTATTGTTGAGAAAATGGTTTAGAAAATGATTAAGAAGGGAATGAGCCATACATTTAGCTTATTATTCCGCATATGTTTTAAGATAAAAAAAATTTCTAGAGTACGGTTTGTTTCAGTTGGTATCAGAGCGGTGGTTCTGGTGGGGTACTAGCCTGCTGCGTGGAGCTCGAAAGTCGCACTACCAGTCTGTGAGTTTTACTGTTTATGATTTATGTTTATGTTTTCATGCTGCATGTTTTATTTCTGCTTGAGTTTTGGCCTTAGAATTTTAAGAAAAGAGACGCTTATCATGCACTTAGAATTTTAAGAAATTAGACGCTTAGTCATGCACTTAGATTTACGTGATAAGGTTTCGGTGTACCAGAATGCCTCCCAACGCGATAGGACCCATCATGATGATGCTACGCCTCCTCCTCCTCCGCCACCTCCTCAGTTGATGCCATAGGATAGGGCTAGCGTGGATATGCTGGCCGGGATCACCAGGATGCTAGAGAGGCGGTCAGAGCGTTCTGGGAAGTCGCATGAGGAGGATGTGGATGAGTAGTTCCGCAAGGAGGGACCCAAGTAGTTTCCCGGGACTACAGATCCGCTAGTTTCCGAGTAGAGAATTGCTAGGAGATTCGATGTCTTAGGTTATTGGATTGATTTAAGTAAACCTATTAGACCTTCTAGAACTTGCTTTGGGAATTTAGACGGATAGGAATAGCGAACCTAGAAGTGCCTTAGGCTGCTAAACTGCTTTTGGGATTTAGTTTGACCGTAAACGTGTACCTGTGTGACGTTTCCATTTCAGGCGAGATTCGTGTGCTAGGTGTTACTACCCTCGCCTTGCTAGACTCAGGGGCGACCCACTCGTTTATTTCGAGTGCGTTCACATAGAGGATGGGGATTACTCCGGAGGGCTTGGGAGTAGCTCTCGCCATGACGGTTCAGTCAGGAGAGGAGTTGACGACGACCAGCGTCGTGCAGGGATTGACGATGATGTTCCAGGATCACGCGGTCAGAGCGGATTTGATCGTTTTGCCGATGGCAGGATTCGACCACATCCTAGGCATGGATTGGTTGACAGAGTTTGGAGCGGTGATTGACTTTCTGCGGAGGACAGTGACTATCAGGCCGCCAGGGCAAGAGGCCTTCCTATTTGAGGCAGCGAGCTAGTTGAGCTTGGATGTCAGGCATTCTTGACAGTAGCATTACCAACCAGCTTGTCAGCGGTTCATAATGTTTTCCACATCTCGATGCTGCGGAAGTATGTTCCGAATCCGTCACACATTTTGGATTTTGAGCCTCTCCAGTTAGATCCAGACTTATCATTTGAGGAGCTACCAGTACAGATACTAGCTCGAGAGGAGCGCAGGCTGAGAGCGTGGAGTATTTCGATGGTCAACGATGGCAGAATCACTCGGAGGATGAAGATACCTGAGAGACTGAGGCCGATATGTGGACGCGCTACCCGGATTTGTTTGGTACGTACTTAATTTCGGGGACGAAATTTCTATAATGGTGAGAGAGTTGTAACGCCTAGAAATTCCTGACTACGTAGAAATGAGTGCATGACTAGGGGAAAAATAATTTTAGATGATTACATGTCATTTTATGTGATTTAATTATGATTTTATGTTGCATAGTATGCATGTCTTGTTTTTCAGCCTGTTGAGTTACGGACGCGTGGACTAGACTAGGGACGATCGAAATGAAAATAATTTGAGATTTTTAAGTTATTATATTTTTAAGAATAAATTATTATTTTTTTAAGCAACAATTTCTGAAAATTGGGGCTTTTATGATTATTTTGGAGGGGAACCCGTTTTTCGCCTACACGGGCTGTTTTATTGAATTTTAAGGTGTTTTAAAATCTGAGAGGGCCTTTATCAAAAATTAGAAGTTTTAAAAGCTTCATTTAGAGTTTTAATTAACTTGGAGACTTAAGTGGGGTAAACATGTAAAAACCCTTTTCTTTCTTAATTAAACTTTAGGGGTCAAATTTGTCCCATTATTTTCCAAAACACAAAAATTACTCTAAACCTAGCCTCCACACCATCAAACAGCCGTCCCCTCCTCTTCTCCCCATAGCTTCGAAATTTGCAAGATCTTGGTGATTCAAAGGCGGTCCGGTCCCTTTCTCTCGTCCTCTACGTCGGTAACTCGCAGATCTCCATTCTATCCAAGCCAGGCATGTAATATCGATTAATTTTCTCACCATTTAAGCCATAGTAAACTGTTTTAATTTTCAATGCATGATTTGTATGTGATTTGATTATATCTATGCATAATGTTTGAGATCCATGCATGAATCATGATTTTCAACACGTGTTTCATTCGTTTCTTGTGATGCTTCGGTCATGGGTGATTCATGGGGCTATAGTTTGGTCCAAGGGTGGTCCAGGTAGTTATTCCATCGAGTTAGGATCACGTAGGTCCAAACGGAAAGTGATTGGTCAAGGAATGAATTAGTTACGAATTTTATGATCAGCACGTGTCCTGGCCTGTCGCCTGTGCATGACAGTAGAGTTGTTGGGGTCGGTTAAGTCGCTCTATACGGTATGTGTCATCAAGGTTGATTTCAGGAGATAGCGCATTGAGTTAGGGTCACGTAGGTCCAAACGCTGGGGCGATTTGGTCGAGGAACGAATTAGTTATGATTTTTATGGCTAGCACGTGTCCTGGTTGCAGTCTATACGCGAGCAGTGTCATTACGAGCGTCGGGTTGGTCACCTAGTTAAGATAAAATTTATAAGTTTTAGTGATAACAAACACAAGACAATAACTGAATCTTAGTAATCAGATCTGGACAGTCAGTTATCATGGTTAACAGTAAGAATTTTCAGATCCGAAAGCTTTGGAAACAATTGTCTCATATTTCAGGTATCGGGTTGGAGATTTTGCTTCAGAGACTCAGATTTGATCACTCAGAACTACAAAGATTCAGATTTCAATTATCAAGCCTATCAGAATCAAGTATTCAGGATTATTTCAGTTAACGGGTCAGGAATTCAGATTTTGATTCAGAGGCTACAGTGACAGATCCGGGTATATTTGTTCAGAAAGTACATTTCAGATTTGAGTATATGCATATCAAATGAGAATAGACTGCACAGGGTTCTTCGGACTTCAGATTTGATAAAGAGTTACGAGAAGAGGAGTACCTTCAGATGTGACAGAGATTTAATAGTATTAAGAGAAATACATATCAGATGTGATAACCCTACGTGGGAGGAAACAATTTCCTTAGCCTCTCACAGAGGGAAAGAGCAGTATTCTGATTTCAGTACTTCAAAAGATGTGAGCTTCAAATCTCCTCAGACGTCATCAGCTTGTTAGAAAGAATTACAACGGTCAAAATTGATTTAAGGAAACAAGATCGAAGCTATCTTAAGTAAGTTGCGCATTACGCAAAATGATTGATACGCTGGTTACTCCGTTTGGCAAGTAAGTCAATCAAGCTTTGAGAGGGCAGTTTACCTTGTGCATAGCGCTAATGGAGATTCGATGAAGATACGCAGAGAAATTCGAATCTACTGACCATTGAGATTGGAGAGCATAAATAGGTGAAGATTTCAAACAGAGAACTCTCCGTGAATTTCAAGCTCTCTCATTCGATTTCATCTTGCATACAACACAAGCTCTCACATATCTGGGATTGTTCAAGCATACAAATCTTCAAAGTCCGAGTGTAAAAATCTCGAGGAACTTTCCAGTGTTCTAAATTGCTTCATCTTCGAGATACTTACAGCACTCAATAGATTTCTATTTCATTGTATTATTCTGGATTGAGTCGGTAACAAACGTGCTACTTGAATCCGTTTGAGAAAATCAAAGTGTTTGTAATTCATCAAAGTGTTTGTAATTCCGCAGTGTTGTCTGCGTGTAGTTGGTGATTGCTAGGAGTTCACTTGGAACGAGGCTCAGTGATTGGTTGTCTACAGAGTCTGTACACATCAAAGTCTTCTAGTGGAAACTTCCTGCAAAGGAAGAAGGGGAGACGTAGGATTTGATATCCGAACTTTGAGAAACAAATCTCTGATCCTTATACTTTTCCTTATCGCATTTATTTACTTATTCTGTTCACTGATCAATAGACTTATTTCCGCACATTTTCTTGTTAGTCAAGAAATCAGATTTGGAACTGAGATACTTCAGGTTTGGTAACACAAATCAGATTTAAGCAAGGCGCTTGTAAAATCGTTTTTAAGGTTTCGAAAAATAAAAATCCAAGGAGTTCATTCAACACCCCCCCCCCCCGGAACTCCAAGGCCTATTTTTGATTCTAATTGATCCTATCACACCCTTGAATTGTTTTTGGGTTTCGTTTGTTCCAGTGACTCGTATATTGAGTTAGGGTGATGTGGGTCGAAACAGGGGGTGATTTGGTTAAGAAATGGATTTTTAATGATTTTACCGTTTTGTCGCTCGAAATGAGCCTCGTCGAGTAATTTTTGTGAAAATTGAGATTTCGAGTCTTAGGGGCTACTAAAGTTCGTGGATAACTTATTTGATGTTTTAATCATTTTAAGATGTTTTCAAATATTTTCAATTCGGTCAAAGTTATTTTAGTGTTGGACCTGTTTTTTTAATTTTAAGTCTAAGGTCCAATTTTAATGTTTTTGGTCAAATCTTTAAAGTCTATTATTTTGGTCAAACTTTTATTTAATTTGGACATTATCCTATTTAAGTTTTTTTTAAATCAAAATTGGGGTCTTTGGGTATTTAATAAAATCAAAATTGATTATTAGATTTTAATTTGATCAAGTCTTTTGGGTCAAAATTGATTGAGTTATCATTTTTAAAAGTCAAAATTGGTTAAATTGATTTTTATGTCAAATTGATGTTGAAATTAGTCAAAATAAGTCTTTTGATTCTAAAGTCAAAATTGGTCAATTGATTTTGGATTAGTCAAAATTGGAGTATTTTAAGGATCTTAAAGATGAATTTTAAGTCCAATTTTTAAGTTAAGTCTAGAATTAGTGGGCTAGGCTCCCGAACCAGTCCTTGACCGAAGTAGAAAATGTAGAAGCCCATGAATGTATATTTAATTATATATGTAGTATCCTATGTACGTAAATAGGAAAGGATTAAATATACATTGACGGGCTAAGCTTTTAAACTCGCATAATTTTACGAAATACACGCATCATGAATGTTTTATGGAACGATAAAGGCATGTTCTTTTAAAAGACAAAACCCGAGGAATTGAATGATTTGTGGCAAGTTTATGATGAAGGGATGCGGGATACCGGGCCCGTTGAACTTCTGTTCATGTATTACGAGCCTATGGATACATGTGTTCACGGCATGGTGAAGTGGCAGCATAGAGGTGTGAGACCCGAAATTTAGAAAAGATTAAGTTGTGGAATTAATCAGATTTTAAGTATTCAGATTTGTGGAGAGATCTCAAATAGGAGAAATCCGCTAGTGCTAGTACTGTTTAGAAGTCTGCCAACGTGTTTTAGTAGCAAGTGCAAAACGTCGTCGTTTAGATTAGTTGGTACGACGCAGTTTTGGCCTAGCGCTAGTAAGAGATCTGTTGACGTAAGAGGGTCTGTTGAATGTGGCGCGGGCGTGATGCAAGGCCGTTTCGCGGGAGCAGATGTATAGGGGAAAGTCTGTTTGTTACTGCCAACAGATGTCAACGCGAGTCAACGTTCCTGTAGTTGAGCGATCGCGTCAGCTGTTGGTATATCAGCTGTTGCAGAAAGAATTACAACGGTCAAAATTGATTTAAGGAAAAAAGATCGAAGCTATCTTAAGTAAATTGCGCATTACGCAAAATGATTGATACGCTGGTTACTCCGTTTGGCAAGTAAGTCAATCAAGCTTTGACAGGGCAGTTTACCTTGTGCATAGCGCTAATGGAGATTCGATGAAGATACGCAGAGAAATTCGAATCTACTGACCATTGAGATTGGAGAGCATAAATAGGTGAAGATTTCAAACAGAGAACTCTCCGTGAATTTCAAGCTCTCTCATTCGATTTCATCTTGCATACAACACAAGCTCTCACATATCTGGGATTGTTCAAGCATACAAATCTTCAAAGTCCCAGTGTCAAAATCTCGAGGAACTTTCCAGTGTTCTAAATTGCTTCATCTTCGAGATACTTACAGCACTCAATAGATTTGTATTTCATTGTATTATTCTGGATTGAGTCTGTAACAAACGTGCTACTTGAATCCGTTTGAGAAAATCAAAGTGTTTGTAATTCCGCAGTGTTGTCTGCGTGTAGTTGGTGATTGCTAGGAGTTCACTTGGAACGAGGCTCAGTGATTGGTTGTCTACAGAGTCTGTACACATCAAAGTCTTCTAGTGGAAACTTCCTGCAAAGGAAGAAGGGGAGACGTAGGATTTGATATCCGAACTTTGAGAAACAAATCTCTGATCCTTATACTTTTCCTTATCGCATTTATTTACTTATTCTGCTCACTGATCAATCGACTTATTTCCGCACATTTTCTTGTTAGTCAAGAAATCAGATTTGGAACTGAGATACTTCAGGTTTGGTAACACAAATCAGATTTAAGCAAGGCGCTTGTAAAATCGTTTTTTAAGGTTTCGAAAATAAAAATCCAAGGAGTTCATTTAACCCCCCCCCCCCTGAACTCCAAGGCCTATTTTCGATTCTAATTGATCCTATCACACCCTTGAATTGTTTTTGGGTTTCGTTTGTGATGGTCCCCGGAAATAGGATCACTAAGCAAATAGGAGTTCAGAAGGGGGGGTTGAATGAACTCCTTCGATTTTTATTTTCGAAATACTTCAAATCTGTTTTTAGCAAGTCACGCTAAACACAAATCTGTTTTACCAGATTTGTGTCGCTCTCGGTCACTTCTGTTTTCTCGGTTAACAAGTTTGTGCGGAATCAAACCGATAGAACAGTGAACAATAATACAGAAATAAATGCACGTAAGTAAAAGTTAGTAACACAATAATAGGTTTTGTGTAATTCAAAACACATTCTGGATCTGTTCACACAGATCCAACAATCTCTCCCTTTTTGATTTACACAAAACCTTAAATAACATATGCATGTTATAACAATTCTCTCCCTTTTTGTGGGAATCAAAAAGGGTTCGAATCCGGGTCTTCCCATGAATTTTAAATGAAACTCTCCCTATATTGCCACAAAAAAAATGACAGTAGGAATTTTGATTTTGAAAAACAAAACAGATTTTGGGAAAAGACCATATGCAGGGAGTATGCTATGAATTTTGAAAGATCGTATGCTACCATTTTAGCTTAATATGCAGACAAGAGATAGAATAAACCAATTACAGAATTTCTTTTGGAAAATACTCTGTAATCGAAGCTCATCACTCTCCCTATCTTTATACATTCAGCTCAAAGGCATTTTAATATTTTAAAAACATTTGAAGCATAGATATTATGCAACAGCTATCAGACAAAACATAGAAACAAAAGAGAACGATGTCAAATCTGAAATGGTGCTAAAATGGATTGCTCAAATTACTAAAGACAGTGACCCCACTCTCCCTGTCTTTTATAACATAAGTCCAATAAAACAACAAAGCACCAGTAATAATTTCAGCATAGAAAGATTTAAAAAAAAAAAACTATCATAGCATACGAAAAAAAATTCTTTCAAATAAATTGTTACCTATGATCTGCTCGGGTGATTTTAATATTTTAAAAACATTTGAAGCATAGATATTATGCAACAGCTATCAGACAAAACATAGAAACAAAAGAGAACGATGTCAAATCTGAAATGGTGCTAAAATGGATTGCTCAAATTACTAAAGACAGTGACCCCACTCTCCCTGTCTTTTATAACATAAGTCCAATAAAACAACAAAGCACCAGTAATAATTTCAGCATAGAAAGATTTAAAAAAAGAGTATCCAGGTTTCTTGGAGTAGCGTGAGAGGTCTGGAACACATCATCAAATGGTTCCTCTAAGCAAGTTGATCAAAACAGACTTCATCTATTTTGCCCGTATCTCTATGTCCATTATTGCGTCGGCATTCAGATCTCTTTGACATTCAACGTTCTGAAATCTGGAACATGTCATCAGGGAATTCATCAAGGCAAGTTGGTTCCAGATGTGAGCAAATTCATTTCAGTGTCCAGTTGAAATTGTTTCCTGTTCCTCACTATCCTTCGGTTCCATCAGCTTTTTCAACAGTTGGTTCTTCCTCAAAAAATTTACACCAATTGATAATGGCTTCGGGTTTCCCGTCATATGTCGTGCACATCCACAGTCCAGATACCATATGGTGGAATCTGTTGAAGCCTTGTACCTGTTTTCCTGCAAACAAGAAATTTACACTATGGTACCCAATTTTACTTGGGTCCAGGTTGGATTAACCCTTTCGGGATCCATACTTGAATCACCTTGACAGTTCTCCTAGTATGTGTGTCCACAAGGGTGCGTGCATAAACATTGTGAAATCTGTTATGATTTGATTTCACACTTTGACCATTCAGATTTCGTTGGGGATGAACTTTCTTCCAACCAGATTTCGCCTTCATAGAACCACGCCCATGAATGTATATTTAATTATATATGTAGTATCCTATGTACGTAAATAGGAAAGGATTAAATATACATTGACGGGTTAAGCTTTTAAACTCGCATAATTTTACGAAATACACGCATCACGAATGTTTTATGGAACGATAAAGGCATGTTCTTTTAAAAGACAAAACCCGAGGAATTGAATGATTTGTGGCAAGTTTATGATGAAGGGATGCGGGATACCGGGCCCGTTGAACTTCTGTTCATGTATTACGAGCCTATGGATACATGTGTTCACGGCATGGTGAAGTGGCAGCATAGAGGTGTGAGACCCGAAATTTAGAAAAGATTAAGTTGTGGAATTAATCAGATTTTAAGTATTCAGATTTGTGGAGAGATCTGATCAAATAGGAGAAATCCGCTAGTGCTAGTACTGTTTAGAAGTCTGCCAACGTGTTTTAGTAGCGAGTGCAAAACTTCGTCGTTTAGATTAGTTGGTACGACGCAGTTTTGGCCTAGCGCTAGTAAGAGATCTGTTGACGTAAGAGGGTCTGTTGAATGTGGCGCGGGCGTGATGCAAGGCCGTTTCGCGGGAGCAGATGTCTAGGGGAAAGTCTGTTTGTTACTGCCAACAGATGTCAACGCGAGTCAACGTTCTTGTAGTTGAGCGATCGCGTCAGCTGTTGGTATATCAGCTGTTGCGTTTTGGTAGGAAGCAGCAGCAATGCTGACGTGGATTTCAGATTTTGTACTGTAGCGTGAGGCAGAAACTACGTCGTTTTGATAAGTTGGAACGACAACGTTTTGGGTGTAACGTTTAGCGTCAGCTGTTGGTCACGTGAGACATCTACTGTTGAGAGATCTGATGCGTTGTTTTATTCAGCTGCTGGTTTGTGAATAAGCTGTTGGTAACGAGGTGACGTGTCCCTCTGCGACGTCGTTTTGTTTAGTTTTTCGATGTTTAGCGATAGGACTCTACTGATGTGAGATTTCAGCAGTTGGTTTGGAATATTAGTTGCGACAACTGATTTTGTCGGTGGAAATTGTTCTTGTTTCTATCAGCTGTTGAGAAGTGTATTTAATAGAAGACTTGGTCTTCGATTGTTTAACAGATCCCATATATAGAATATTTTTCCCCGATTTCCCAATCTCTATCGCGAACCCTAAGCACTGTTCACCGTAGCTTTTCTTCGATGATTTCCATCGTTTCCGGTCGGTGTTTTGAACGATTGAGGTAGCTTTGGACTCCTCTCGTGAAGGTGCTTCATCTTATACCATTTTCTGGAAGCGTAGTTGGCTGGAAGCAAGATCGCGAAGCAGCTTCTTCGGCCGTGTGTTGCGTTGTTCAGGTATCATTTCAAATTATTCGATGAGATCTTACTCTTAGCCTCGTTTTGAGCTTCCTATTGAGTTGTTGGGTAGGATTAATCGCTGGTTGAGTGGTAGCTCCCAGTCTGTGATTTCTGTTAGCGTTCCTGAGATTTATGCATGCGTTGTTTAGCAGGTTTCATACCAGATCTCTTGGGTTTACCGTGTGTGGTGAGCTTAGCAGGAAATCGAGGTACGGATGTTGAGCTGGTTACAGCGTTGAGATTTGGCATGGATGAGTGCTGTGCTTGCTGTTGTGTTGTTCGTGTATGCTGTTCAGTGTTTACTGCTTTCTGTTTTATGCATATACGCATTATACTCATTGCATGCAGATCTCTATTGTTGTCGTGCCTTGCATTGTTGGTCATGGAGGACAGTCTAGGGATCTTTCCCCTCAGTTTCAGCCGCCCAGGATTGGTGAGACTCCGTTCAGGCCGTTTCAGCAGCCTGGTCCGTCGCTATTCGGACAGTCGCTCAGTCGTTTTATTCTGGATTTATAAAACTGGGATTATTTTGAGTATTGTTGTATTTTAAATTATATTATCTTTCTGTCAGGCCAAAAGCAAAAATTTTAACCACTTTTTAGTTGCTTCCGCTTGTGTTTGCGTGGTTTACTCTGATGTGAGCACGAGGCCTGACAGTTTTGGTATCTGAGCTTAAGCTGGGATAATTTCTTTGATCACACGTGAGTCTAGGCACAGTGTTCTGTGTTGTTTGTGCTTGACTATGTGATTTATGTGTTGCATAATGTTTGTGTGATATGTGATTTCTATGCTGTTTCAGTTCTGTGTTTTCTTATCCTGTTTAGTGCCTTCGTAGAGATGCCGCCTAGACGTAGGGGTAGAGGTAGGGGCAGTTTCAGGACGATTCTGGAGGTCAGAACAAGGATCAGTGTAGTTTCCCTTCTCGTGGTCGTAGTAGACGCGAAGAGGAGGAATTCGATTACTTGACAACCCGTGTGGAGAGCATGGAGATTGTGATGGCTTGGTTCCAAAGGATGAGTCCCCAGATTTTCAACGGTGACGAGTCTAGTGAGGATGCAGATTCGTGGCTACGGCACATCACTGGTTTGTTTGATCGTGTTCAGTACGATGACGTGCTTCGGTTGAGTTTGGGGACCTTTAAGTTGAGGAAGGGTGCGGAGCGCTGGTGGCGTGGCGCTTCGAGGACGCTAGAGGAGACCGGTGTGGAGATTACTTGGGATAGTTTCTGTGTTGCCTTTCGGCTGTAGTACGTCCCGGAGTCGTGCGTGAATGCTCGTGAGCGAGAGTTCGATCATTTGGAGCAAGGTACGATGTCTGTGAGAGAGTATGCTCGGTTGTTTTCTTCTCTTTTGGCGTATGTCCCACATGTTGCTGGCCGGGAGAGGGCCAAGAAGACTAAGTTTATTGAGGGTTTGAATTAAGAGGTGTATTCGATGGTGCTGACAAGCAAACCGAAGAGTTATGCTGAAGCTGTGGATAATGCGATTGACATCGAGGAAGGTCTACGGAATCGGAGGTCTCGTTCTAGGCCTCAGGGTGCTCAGAGTGGTCGTCCCGCTGTTCAGGGAGCGCAGTCTTCTCAGTCTTCCCAGTCTGCCCATCAACCCCAGCAGCAGCAGCAGTTGGCTCAGCAGTCTGGCCGCCAGAGGTTTCGACCTCGTGGCCATCAGTTTAAGAAGAAGTCTGGTTCTGGTTCTTCTGGTTCTGGCAGCTCTAGTAGCAGTGGTTCTAGGGCAGAGTTTTGTGGCTTCTGTGGAGGCAGGCATTCGTCGACTCATTGTACTGGTGTGCAGGGCTCGTGTAATATATGTGGTCAGTATTAGATTTCGCGAGAGTGTGTCCGTCAGCTGGATCGCAGCAAGCCGCAGCCCCACCTCAGGGTAGAGGAGGATCGTCTAGGGGTCGTTCCCCTCAGTTTCCGCAGCCTAGGGTTGGAGAGACGCAGTTTAGACCGTTTCAGTTGCCTGGTCCGTCGCGTTTCGGACAGTCGTCTCAGCAGCATTTCTCTGGACCCCAACATGCTCAAGCGAACGCTATGACTAGGGAGCAAGCGAAGGAGACGCTGAGCAGGGTGATTTCAGGTACATGCCTTGTCTTTGATTTTCCTGCACGAGTGTTTTTTGACACTGGCGCATCGCATTCGTTTATTTCGGATGCATTTGTGGTCGAGCATGGTCTGCATATCACTTCTTTGTGCGATGTTGTGTCTGTTTCTACTCCTGGCGGTGCGAGCTTGTACTCCCAAGAAGTTTTGTTGAATGGCGTTCTGAGGTTTGGTGAGCATGTTCTAGTAGCGAATTTGATTCTTTTGATGTTGTGGGATTTCGATTGCATAGTGGGAATGGACGTGTTGTCCAGCTAAAGGGCCTCCGTGGATTGTTTCCATGGGATCGTGCGTTTTAGGCCTCAGTCCGGTGAGAAATGGAATTTCTACGGTGCTGATTCCCTGTCGAAGATTCCGCTAGTCTCAGCGATGGAGATGTTCAGCTTGTTGTCGGCGGAGAACGCTGGTTTTATGATTATTTCGATTGCATAGTGGGAATGGACGTGTTGTCCAGCTATAGGGCCTCCATGGATTGTTTCCATGGGATTGTGCATTTTAGGCCTCAGTCCGGTGAGAAATGGAATTTCTACGATGCTGATTCCCAGTCGAAGATTCCGCTAGTCTCTGCGATGGAGATGTTCAGCTTGTTGTCGGCGGAGAACGCTGGTTTTATGATTTACCCATTGGATGCTTCTTCTTCTTCGCATGTGCAGCACAGCGACGTTCCAGTGGTGCATCATTTTCCTGATGTGTTTCCGGAGGAGATCCCTGGTTTTCCTCTGAGGAGGGAGATTGATTTTAGCATTGAGTTGGTGCCTGGCACAGCTC
>KQ993115.1:1924-21126 GCA_001598015.1 Dorcoceras hygrometricum | reverse complement strand
TGATCTGATCGGGATATATGGATTGAAAGGACCGTACTGTACGCTAACCACGACCGACTGGTTCTTGCAGGCACTATCAGTGATACCTAGGGGATCATGGCGCGATTTTGCTAGACGCTTTACCATGATCCGTTGGGCAAGTCCGGAATTGTGATTCCGGAGCCACAATGGTTGTGGGCCCACGGCTAGCTGTATCCCTGAACCATTGAGGGTCACACAAGTACTGGATTCGAGATTCTTGCACGGATACTCAGTTCAATGTGTTGAGCACGAGAAGAGGATTTTGGGAAGTGCGACTTCCTAAAAGTCAACAGGGGTCAAACCGGGGTTTCCCGCTGTTGAGGGGCAAAAAGGTCATTTTGCACTGGGGTTCTGAAAAACGGTTTTTCAGATCATGGCGTTCAGTTTTGGAAACTGAATCGATCGGTCCGATCTGATCGGCGATCGGAGTTACGATGAAGTCTCGGTGGTGGAGATGAACTGAATGTTCACCGTTGGACCCGGACCCGTTGGGCCGGTCCAAGTCCAACACCTAAGTCTATTTAATTAGACTAAGCTTCACTTAACAACTAGATACAAGACATAACCCTAACCCTAAAGCATAAAACACGCCGCCTCCCCTCCTCTCCACATACGCCGCCGCCGCCGCCCGCCGTGCGCCGCCGCCGCCGCCCGTCTTCGCCGGAAATTCGTTTCCGGCCAATTTGACGAGGAGAATCCGTTCGTGCTGATCTCGTCAGTCCTTCTAGTGTAGGCTGATGAAGGAGTCTCGTTTCTGGTCGTGGACCGGATTGGCGATATCTACCGCAATCTACCGAGAAGAGCCGACGTTATTGTAACTACGGTTGGAGCCAGGCACAAGTGCCAGCAAGGTAGTGGTTTTTAACACCCTATGTATGTCGATAATTGTTATTGAATTTTTCGTATTGATCGTCTCCCGGCTGTATTTCTTTGTTCTTCCGCTGCCTCGCCGGGGTGCGGATCCGGATCCCCAACAGCTCGGACAGGAGCACTTCCCAGTGTGTGAGATTTCATATTTGAGAGATAGTTTTTACACTGTAAATCTCACATACATACACATTCACTCATATTCGAAAGTTGAGCGAAACAGATTAGAGTGAATGTAAATTGCAAACTCTCCATTGTAGTCTTTGGACAGAGACGTTAAACAAGTCTAGTTGTCTTTTTCAATGAGACGTTAAAGAAGTGTGGGTTGTCTTTCGCACTGAGACGTAAAGAAGTGTGTGTAGTCTTTCGCACTGAGACAGTAAATAAGTGTCACCTTTCTCACTGAGGCATTAAAGAAGTGAGTTAGACACACGCAGCTTGTGGGCTGGTGTGCAGTGGTGTGGCTAGGAGTTCTTGAGGTCGAGGGTCGTCGGAGTGGGTTGTAACGTAGGGACGCTGCAATCAATGTCTTCTAGTGGAATCCTTCCCGATTGCGGAAGAAGGGGAGACGTAGGAGAGTTTGCTCCGAACTTCCATAAACAAATCAGCGTACTTGTTTACTGCTTTCTGTATTCATTCATACGCACTGCATATTTACACCTTCGCATCAAAATGTTTAAATGGGCTTTTGAATCTAAGAGTGCAGTTTGAGTTATTTCCGCATGATTTAAATTCATTATTCAATTTGTATCTCGGTACACAGGTATTCAAGAACACTGAGCTGTTGCAGCTCAAGTAATAAATAACCAGATATCTTGTTCTTTCATTGAGCTGGTTTCAAAGACCAGCTAAAACCAGGCTCTTACACTGCGCTGGTTTAGCGCCGAGCTGGTTCTATGAGCTGGTTTCAGCATCCAGCTGGAACCAGCTTAGTTATCACAATCCGGTTTCAGCTTCTAGCTGGATCCAGCGTATTTTACTCGATCTGGTTATTCACTCTAAGTACTGGTTATTGACTAAATAACTTCTGTATACATTAACAGAGGGTCAATCGATCCTAACAAGTGGTATCAGAGCAGGTTGTTCTTGAATAGTGCATTTTATTTTTGAAAAATGTTTTAAACACCTTTAAAATATTTGTCTGCTCTGATAGTCATTCGAAAGCTTGTATATGTTACAAAATTTTTAAGACTTTCAAAACTCATTGCATGTGGATATGGGGAGGAATGTCTATTGAATTGCAGAGAAATTTCTCGAAAGGAAAGAGCAGCAACCTCTCTTCTGACGAGCTGACAGATTGCGCGAGGTCTGTGGACGCCAAGATCTCTAGAGCTGGGCGAGGCTAAGCCTTAGGGAAAAATGGAAGAGTTCTGTCAATTGAATCTTCTATTGCTCCTCTGGTCTATATAAATGAGAAATTTTGAGTAGCATAGATTGTGTTTTCAAAATATCATCCATGCATAATGTTTTCGAAAAACTGTCTTCCTGTTCATAATGTGTTTATTTCAAAAATAAAATTACCCCATGATCTGTTGAGGGGGAGTTTTTGTTTTAACTATTAAGGGGGAGACAAGATTTCAAACTCTTTTTTATTCCCACAAAAAGGGGGAGAAATATTTTGAAGCATAAACATACCTGCATATGTTTATCCAGATTTTGTGTAAATAAAAAGGGGGAGATTGTTGGATTTGTTTTTACAGATCAGAATCTAAGTTTTGATTCACACAAAATCTGCTTCTATTGTACTAACGCTCTACGTGACATGCGCAACTTGCTAAGACTGGAGTAGATGTGAAGATATCAACTGGAACAGTGAGAGGACTCTTGAGCTGGACTGGTCGAAAATATCTAGCTGGAACAGTAAGAGGACGCACAAGCTGGTACAGTAGTTTACTTCCAGAAGTGCAGGAAACACCAAGATGGTTCATCGGCTTGGAGCAGGAGCAGCACGAAGATCAAGCGCAGAGAATGAAGAGCAGAGTTCAAGTGCAGAATGTTGAAGTGCAGAACAGCTCAAGCACAGAAAAAGTGCAGCGTACAGAGCAGTGATTGAGTGCGAAGCCGTATACAAGAGCAGCGATCAAGTGCACGCTTGATCATTGAGCACGGCTATAATCAGTTCATCATAAGGATCTCAGTCATTGGGTAGACTGAATCAGAACTGATTGACAGTGTGCTTGCTGATGATTTGGATGAGGTGTCTGAATGGATCAAGTGGACAAGCAAGTAACACTGGGGCTCTCGACGAGAATAATATAGCCCAGCTGCTTAAGGACAAACCAGCTTGAAGTTAAGAAGACCAGTCGGACAAACCAGCTGGCCGTATGATATCTGTGAGAAGCTTGATCTCACAGATATATCAACCGGCTAGTTGGTAAGCAGCTGGTAATGGAGTAAAGTTGGAGCCTCGAAGCAGCTCAAGAGCAGGAAAGAGCAGAACAAGCTCAGCTGCAGACAAAAAGAGGCGCAGATGCAGAAGTTGCTCTATAACAGATTAAAGATGAAGAGCAACCAATTTGATGAAGATGCCAGCTGAGGAACCAGATCTGGACAAACCAACCTAGACAAACAAAGTAGTTTGAACAATCATACTAAGACCGATTTAATCGGTTGAAACTGATTTGTTATGTCTTTTCCACAACAGGTACAAACAAACAAGAGCACGATGTTAGCAAAGGCTGCAGAATCACCGATGAAAAGAGCTCAAGTCAAATAAAGCCTGCAACGCATTAAAAGCCAAATGACACAAAGTACAAATTCTCCAGAAGATTTTTCAACGGCTATAACTTTGTGTGAAACGTAAAATCCAAGGAAGAGGCTTTATTTATACCAGGTGCAATGAAACAGAAGAGGTATGATCCATAACAGAGAGAGAGTGTTGTGCAAATCCAAAATAGAATAACAGAAATAGCACAACTAAGGGAAGATAACAGATGACCAGCTCGGACAGGAGCACTTCCCAGTGTGTGAGACACTGTAAATCTTACAAACATACACATTCACTCATATTCAAAAGTTGAGCAAAACATATTAGAGTGAATGTAAATTGCAAACTCTCCATTTTAGTCTTTGGACAGAGACGTTAAACAAGTCTAGTTGTATTTTGCACTGAGACGTTAAAGAAGTGTGGTTTGTCTTTCGCACTGAGACGTTAAAGATGTGTGTGTAGTCTTTTGAACTGAGACAATAAAGAAGTGTCGCCTTTCTCACTGAGGTAGTAAAGAAGTGAGTTAGACACACGTAGCTTGCGGGCTGGTGTGCAGCGGTGTGGCTAGGAGTTCTTGCGGCCGAGGTTCGTCGGAGTGCGTTGTAGCATAGAGACGCGGCAATCAAAGTCTTCTAGTGGAATCCTTCCCGATTGCGGAAGAATTGGAGACGTAGGAGAGTTTGCTCCGAGCTTCCATAAACAAATCAACGTATTTCTTTACTACTTTCTGCATTCGTTCATACGCACTGCATATTTACAACTGCGCACAAAACTATTTAAATGGGCTTTCGAATCTAAGAGTGCAGTTTGAGTAATTTCCGCATGATTTAAATTCATTACTCAATCTGTATCTTGGTGCACATGTATTCAAGAACACTGAGCTTTTGCAGCTCAAGTAATAAATAACCAGATCGCTTGTTCTTTCATTGAGCTGGTTTCAACAACCAGCTAGAACCAGGATCTTGCACAGTGCTGGTTTAGCGCCAAGCTGGTTCTGTGAGCTGGTTTCAGCATCCAGCTAGAACCAGCTTAGTTATCGCAATCCGGTTTCAGCGTCTAGCTGGATCCAGCGTATTTTACTCGATCTGGTTATTCCCTCTAAGTGCTGGTTATTGACTAAATAACTTCTGTATACATTAACAGAGGGTAAATCGATCCTAACACAATTACTCGCCCGTTTTACATCAAAACACAACCCATTCCACTAAGCGACGCATCAGAACGTACCACAAAACCTCTTGAACCTGATGACAATGCCGATACAGTGGCAGTACTCAATTTCACTTTCAACAACAGAAAGCAAGATTCACACTCCTCGGTTCACACAAATCTCCTATATTTCTGAGTCAACTGCATCATAGGCTTGGCTATCCTAGAAAATCCATCCATGAAACGCGCCTGTAATAGCAAGCCAACCCCAAGAAACTACGAATCTCAGAAACATTTCTAGGTCATTCCCAGTTCACAACTACTTCCACTTTATTGTGATCAATTGAGATACCCTGAGATGAAATGACATGATGCAGAACACAACCGGTCTAGCCAAAACTCACACTTGGAGAACTTAGCATACAACTGAGAGTCTCAAAGAGTTTGAAGGACTAATCTCAAATGTTCCTTGTGCTCTCTCTTAGTCTTCGAATAGAATAATATGTAATCAATTAACACAATCACAAACCGGTCTATGAACTCTCAGAAGACCCTGTTCATCAAGTCCATGACAACATCAGGAGCATTCGTCAAATCAAAAGGCGTGACAAGGAACTCATAATGTCAATATCTTGTCCGAAAAGCGTTTTAGAAATATCCTCCTCTCGGATCCTCAACTGATGATAGTCTGAACAAAGATTGATCTTATAGTACACCCTTGTACCTTGCAATTGGTCAAACATATCACCGATTGTTGGTAGAGGATACTTGTGAGACCTGAAACTTTAGAAGATTAATTGAGTTGATACGCTTGGAGAAGCTATCGGGTTTTTTATAAGTCCTTAGAACAGACCTAAAGAGTTAGAGCTTTGGCGCGGGATCTGTGCAGTAGTGAGCGGGGGTCATCGCTGAGTGATCGCGTTCAGCAGTCGAAGAGAGATCTGTTGTTGCTGATCAGAAGAGAGTGCGCTGGCTTGTTTCAGCAGCGAGTAGCTAAACTACGTCGTTTGGATTAGTTGTAACGATAGCGTTTTGGTTTAGCGGGCAAAACTCAACAATGAGCAGCGTTGGTCTTCAGATTTGAGAGAGATCTGAGTGTTCGAGAGCGACGCAGTTTTGGGTTCAGATTTCTCTTGCGCTAACGATTCAGATCTGAGTAGCGGGTGACGTGTCCAGTTTCGATAGTGGACTTGTGCGACGTCGTTTGAATTAGTAGAGATCTGCTTTGACGCAGAGTGAGATATGTTGCGAGATCTGGTTGCGAGCAGGAATATCAGCTTTGAGATTTAATTTGTCGGTGATATCTGTTCAGCGGTCTTGGACAGATTTAAGTATAAGAGGACTTGCTCTTCGTTGCTTTGTATTGTTTCCCGACACTTAGAACATTTCCAGATTGTTGATCTCTGTCGCGATACCCTAGCTACCGTTCACCGAACCTTATCTTCTCCGATTGTCGACGGTAGACAGCTCCTATTGAAGTAAGAGTTGTAGCGTTGGACTCCTCTTTCTTAGACGCTTCGTTTGGATATTGCTTTCGGACGTTTTCTTGAAGCTGGTGAGGTGTGCGAAGACATCTCCCTTGTGTAGTCTGTTAGCGTTCCATCCTAGCTTGTTGGGGTAAGTGTTCAGACCCTTTCCTTGTGTTTGTTTAGAGCTCCCTGTTGAGTTATAGGGGTAGTATAGCGCTGGTCGAGTTCGTAGCTCCCAGATGTTTCTTTTCTGTGTTTCGGTCCTTGAGTAATTGTTTGTAATTGGCTTAGCAGGTGTGAGATCTGCATTGCTCGGACCCAGTTTGTAGTAATTGTTGCACATAAGCCTTGAGGTATGGATGTGAGATTGTTTACAGCGTTGAATTAGGCATGGATATTATGTGCTGTTGTGTATGCTTCTGTGCTATTATCTGCTTGCTTGTATTGTGTTGATAATCGCAAGCTGTTCATTGCATACGTATTATTCATGTGTATTCAAATCCTGTTGAGCTTGCCTTGTTGCTATTGATCTCTGTGCGTACCAAGATGATGTTGAGGTGAGCGGGTTACTCTCGTACCTCATCTCCATGCTGGGATCTGTTAGGCACTATGAGCAGAGTGGGTAGCTCCCACATCTCATGAGTTGGGCAACAACGGGTTGAGTTATGTTTTGCATCTGGTACCGTGTGTTGATACGAGTGGGTAGCTCCCATATACTCACACATCCCGTGACCACTGTCGTACTGTTGTTCAGTTGATCCGTTGTTGCTATTGAGTAGTTCCTTGAGATCCTTTGGCTCCCTGCGTTTTGGTTGTAGCCTTGTTCTCATGCATAGCACTTGCATCTTATCTGTTGCCATTTAACTGCTGTTTTTCAGTTGCTCTCCGTACTGGGGTATGACCCTTGTCCTCTGGGGCTTGGTTGTTTGTTGCCTGTGTGTGTTTTTCAGGTTATCATGGTTACTCTGCTGGTCGTGGAGTAGACACAACTGGAGGTGCCCCAGGAGGTGGATAGAGTGTACCAGTTAGCGTATAGCATATTATGTATCAGTACTGTTAGCCGGGGGTTGTCCTGTGCTTTGTAGTAGTTGTTGTTTGGTACTTGATATATGTTTTAATGATGTACTGTTGTACTAAGTGATTTTACTGGGATATTTTGAGTATTCTTGTATTTTAAATTATATGTTTTAATCATCAGGCCAAAGCAAAAATTTAAGCCACTTTTGTATGCTTCCGCTATTGTTTTGTGTGGTTTAACTCTGTAATTGAGCACGAGGCCTGACATTTTTGGTATCAGAGCTTAAGCTGGGATAAGCTCGATTTATTTTTATCACACTTGAGTCTAGGCACAGTGTTGCGTGTTTCATGTGCTTGATTATGTGATCTATGTGCTATGTGAATTATATTTATCTGTTGTTGCTAGACCTTACCCTCTAGTGCCTTCGTAGATGCCGCCTAGACACAGGGGTAGAGGTAGAGGGCAGTTTCAGGAAGAGTCCGAAGGTCAGAATGAGGGAGTGCAGCGTAGTGTTCCTCGTCGGGGACGCGATAGATAGGTTGACTTGGAGGTAGATGAGCTGGCAGCCGACGATATGGAACTAGTGATGGCGAGGTTTCAGCAGATGAATCCTCATATGTTCAATGGCGATGAACCTAGTTCCGATGGTGAGTCTTGGTTGCAGCATATTATCGGATTGTTCGATCGTGTCAGGTATGACGATGAGCGTAGGCTGAGTTTAGCTACGTTTCAGTTGAGAAGAAGTGTCGAGCGTTGGTGGAGAGATGCTTCTAGGACTCTCGAGGAGACAGGTGTGGGTATTTTGTGGAGTAGTTTTTGTACTGCCTTTCGTCAGGAGTACGTTCCGGAGTCTTTTGTGAACGCCAGGGAGCGAGAATTTGATAACCTGGTTCAAGGTTCTATGTCCGTGGGAGAGTATGCCCGGAGGTTTTCTTCTCTTCTTGAGTATGTTCCGCATGTTGCTGGCCGAGAGAAGGCAAAGAGGAACAAGTTCATGGAGGGGCTCAATGAAGAGCTGTACTCTTTTGTGTTGGCGGGTTCACCGGCGAGCTATGCAGAAGCGGTGGACAGGGCAATAGACATTGAGGAAGGACTGCAGTACCGTCGGTCGTGTGTTAGGCCGCAAGGAGTGCAAGGTAGTCGTCTCGTGGTTTCGGGGGTGCAACCTTCCCAGTCAGTACAGTCGTCTCAGCCACTCCAGAGGAACAAGTTCATGGAGGGGCTCAATGAAGAGCTGTACTCTTTTGTGTTGGCGGGTTCACCGGCGAGCTATGCAGAAGCGGTGGACAGGGCAATAGACATTGAGGAAGGACTGCAGTACCGTCGGTCGTGTGTTAGGCCGCAAGGAGTGCAAGGTAGTCGTCTCGTGGTTTCGGGGGTGCAACCTTCCCAGTCAGTACAGTCGTCTCAGCCACTCCAGCAGCAGGTAGCTTAGCAGCCCAGACATCAGAGGTTTAGACCTCGTGGTAGATAGTTTAAGAAGTCTTGTTCTAGTTCTTCTGGATTTGGTAGTTCGAGCAGTGGTAGTAGCTCCAGGGTCGAGTATTGTGGCCAGTGTGGTGGAAAGCACCCGACAGCGCAGTGTGTAGGTGTGCAGGGTTCTAATGAATGTGGTCAGTACGGGCACTTTGCGAGAGTGTGTCCTTTGTCTGGATCTCAGCATACTGTCGCTCCACTGCAGGGTCGAGGTGGATCGTCTAGAGGTCGTTCTTTTCCAGCCCAGCAGCAGAGGTTAGGAGAGCCTCGGTTTAGGCCGTTTCAGCAGCTTGGTCCTTCGCGGTTTGTACAGTCTTCCAATCCTCAGTTTTCTGGACCTCAGTTTGCCCAAGTGAATGCCATGACTAGGGAGCAAGTGGAGGGCACGCCAGGCGGAGGAGTGATCGCATGTACTTGCTTTGTTTTTGATTTTCCTGCGCGTGTGTTTTTTGATACAGGAGAATCACATTCGTTTACTTCTGATTCATTTGTGGCTGAGAATGGTTTGCATACCACATCTTTGTGTGATGTTGTATCTGCTGCGACTCCTGCCGGCGCGAGCCTGTTCTCCCAGGAGATTTTGTTGAATGGCGTTCTTAGGTTTGGTGAGAATGTGTTGTTAGCCAATCTGATCAGGCTAGTGAAGTGGGATTTCGATTCTATAGTGGGAATGGACGTGTTGTCTAGCTATAGGGCCACTGTAGATTGTTTCCATGGCGTTGTGCGATTTAGGCCCCAGTCTGGCGAGAAATGGAATTTCTATGGCCAGGATTCCCGTCGATGATTCCTTTAGTCTCTGCGATGGAGATGTTTATCCTGTTGTCGCTAGAGAACGCTGGTTTTATGATCTATGCCTTAGATGCGTCTTCTTCTTCGAGCGTAGAGATTAGTAGAGTTATCATGGTTCGACAATTCCCGGGTGTGTTCCCGGAGGAGATTCCTGGTTTTCCTCCAAGGAGGGAGATAGACTTCAGCATTGAGTTGGTACCTGGTACAACCCCGATTTCGAGAGCTCCGTATCGTTTAGCGCCTACTGAGTTGAAGGAGCTTAAGGTTCAGCTTAGTGATTTGCTGGAGAAGGGATTCATTAGTCCTAGCATGTCCCCGTGGGGAGCGCATATCTTGTTTGTTAAGAAGAAGGACGGGTCGATGAGGATGTGCATCGACTTTAGACAGTTGAATATGGCGACAGTGAAGAATAAGTACCATTTGCCTAGGATCGATGACTTGTTTGATCAGCTTCAGGGTTCAGCTGTGTTTTCGAAGATCGATCTGTGATCGAGGTACCATCAGTTGCGCATCCATGAGCAGGATGTCGAGAAGACTGCATTTCGTACGAGGTATGGGAATTATGACTAGTTATTCCTTTTGGTTTGACGAATGCTCCTGTGAGACCTGAAAATGTAATAGAAGATTAATTGTTGGATTAATTGGTTTTTAGGAATTCTGGTGGTTCAGATTTCTATATGAAGGTTTCGTTTGTAAAATCGGGTCAGAAATCACATTTAGAGCAATTCTGGAAGTTTTCTTATTTTTGAGTTTTGTCTAAGTGTTGGATTCAGTCGTTGTATTGCTACCAGCTATTGCGAGAGAAGCAGCAGCAATGCTGACGTGGATTTCAGACGTTGGTGTTTTAGTCACAAGAATCAGCACACAACGTTATAGAACCCTGAAGCGACGACGTTTTGGTGAACAGGAACCATCTGTTGGTTTGTTAGCGCGTTTCTTAGTAGCGACCAGCCGTTGGGTGAACTACGTCGTTTTGGGAATTCAGCAGTTGGTGTGTTTCCTCTAGTAGCGATCAGCGGTTGGGTTATGCGACGCCGTTTGCATTTAGTTGAAACACAGCGTTGTGGATATCAGCTGGTGGTCGCGTTATGCGTTTAATGTTGAGGAATCTGTTGCATTATTTTATCCAGCTGCTGGTTTAGGTGATCAGCTGTCGACAGATATGATGACGTGTCCTATGCGACGTCGTTCGGTTAAGTTGATGCGACGTCGTTTTGTGTAGCGTTGTTCGAAGGATTCAGCTGTTGGTTTATTTTGCAATTGTTGGTTGTGTTAACAACAATGCCTGCTGGTTGGGTTCTCAGCGATGTCGACTGGTTTTGTCGGTGGAACTCGCTCTTGCTGCTGTCAGCTGGTGAGAAGTATATATATATGAGAAGACTTGGTCTTCGGATTGATTAACAGATTCCATACTTAGCGATATATTCTCCTGATTGTTGTTCGTTGCTTTGAACCCTAGAACACTGTTCACCGTAGCATTTCTCCGGCAATTCCCGTCGTTTCCGATCACTGTTTAGTATGTTTGAGGTAGCGCTGGACTACTCTCGTGAAGCTCTTTCATTCTATACCCTTCTTGGAGGATGTTGTTAGCTGGAAGTAAGATCGCGAAGTTTTTTACTTCGGCCGTGTGTTCGCTATTCAGGTAGCCTTTCGAATTAGCGATAAGATCTTACCTTAGAGCTTTGTTATTGAGCTTCCTGTTGAATAGAATGGTAGAGTTATTGCTGGTTGTAGTGTATAACTCCCGGGCGTAAGTTACTGTGAATTACCGCGACCTTCTGTGTAGCTTTTGAGATCTGTGTGTTGTGTGTTTAGCAGGTTTCAACCAGATCTCTCGGGTCTCTTGTTGTGGTAATTGTGCTCAGAATTAAGGTACGGATTTGGAGCTTGTGAATCAACAGGTTTATGGCTTGAGTGAATTGTAGTTGCTGATATTGTGAGATGGTTGTGTATGTTTGCTGTTGTGATTGCTGTTTTGCATATGAGTTATGCTAATTGTTGCATACACGCATTATCATCTCATCTCAGCTATTGCAGCCATTGCTTTGTTGTTGTTGCTCTGTTTTCTTACCAGGATGCGAGGGCGAGCGGTGATTCCGCACTCTTATCTCCCTGCTGGGATTTGTTATCCCCTATGCACCGAGTGGTAAACTACCACAGTTCATAGGTTGGGCAACGGCAGGTTGAGCTGTTGATGTATCTGGTATTGGTGGGCGAGTAGGGATGAGTGGGTAGCTCCCACATGTCCTACACTCACCGTGGCCACACATATCTATTGCAGATTCCGTTGAGCTGTGCATTGAGTTCTTTGGCTCCCTTCCTTGGTTGTAGCCTTCGACTGTTGTCCATGGTCTCATGCATAGCATCTGCATTTTTATTCTTGCTGTTTAATGCTGTTTTATAGTTGCTCTCCGTACTGGGGTTTGACCCCATGTCCCTCTGGGGCTTGGTTGTGTTGTTGCCTGTGTTATTTTCAGGGAATCCAGGTTTTGCAGCTGGATGTGGGTTTAATCCAGCTAGAGGTGCCCCAGGAGGTGGTTAGAGTGTCCCAGTTATGTATATTATTTATATGCACTGGTATCACCACGGGTGGGATGTCCCGGGGTGATGCTTAGTTTATTGTAGCTGGCCGATAGTCAGGGGATACCATTTTCTGTGCTGCCTTGTTGTTTGTTGTAGCCTTTGTTTGGTTGGTTTTGTTAAACTGGGATATCTATTTTGAGTATCGTCGTATTTTAAATTATATTGTTTTAAACCGTCAGGCCAAAAGCAAAAATTTTACCCGCTTTTTAGTAGCTTCCGCTTGTGTTTATGTGATTTTATTCTGTTGTGAGCACGAGGCCTGACATTTTTTGTATCAGAGCTTAAGCTGGGATAAGCTCGATTTCTTTGATCACACTTGAGTCTAGGCACAGTGTCGTGTGTTGCATGTGCTTGACCTATGTGATTATGTGATGCATATTGTTGTGATATCTATGTTGTATTTGTTCTCTGTTGCCTTATCCTGTTGAGTGCCTTCGTAGATGCCGCCTAGACGTAGATCTAGAGGTAGGGGGCAGTTTCAGGAGTCAGAGGGACAGAATGAAGATCGGCGTAGTGCTCCTAGTCGTACTCGTAGTAGACATGATGAGGAGGATGAGGTTGATGCTTTGCCCACCCCGGTAGAGAGGATGGACGTTGTGATAGCGAGGTTTCAGAGGATGAATCCTCAGGTTTTCAATGGCGACGAGTCGAGCGAGGATGCAGATTCGTGGCTTCGGAATATCATTGGTCTATTCGGTCGTGTCCAGTATGACGACGCTGTTGGGGATCCAGATCCGCCCCCCGGCGAGGCAGCAGAAGAACATAGAATAAAAGCCGGGAGACGATCAATACGAAAAACAACAATACAAATATCATCATTCATAGGGTGTTCAAAAACGAATACCTTGCTGGCACTTATGCCTGGCTCCAACCGTGGTTACAATAACGTCGGCTCTTCTCGGTAGACTACGGTAGATATCGCCAATCCGGTCCACGACCAGAACCGAGACTCCTTTGTCAGCCTGCACTAGAAGCGCTGAAGAATTCTGCACGAACGGATTCTCCTCGTCGAGTTGGTCGGAAACGAATTTCCGGCGACAAAGGGCGGCGGCGGCGGCGGCTTTAGAGAGGAGGGAAGGAGGCGGCCACTTGTGTCTAGGGTTAGGTTTTATTGAGAGAGTTATATTTAATCAAGTCTCTTAATAATATATAAATAGATTAAGTGTTGGACTTGGACCGGCCCAACGGGCCCGGGTCCAACAATGAACATTCAGTTCATCTCCACCACCGAGACTTCATCGTAACTCCGATCGCCGATCAGATCGGACCGATCGACTCAGTTTCCTAAACTGAATAATATGATCTGAAAAACCGTTTTTCAGAACCCCAGTGCAAAATGACCGTTTTGCCCCTCAACAGTGGGAAACCCCGGTTTGATCCCTGTTGACTTTTAGGAAGTCGCACTTCCCGAAATCCTCTTCTCGTGCTCAACACATTGAGCTTAGTATCTGTGCGGGAATCTCGAATCCAGTACTTGTGTGACCCTCAATGGTTCAGGGATACAGCTAGCCGTGGGCCCACAACCATTGTGGCTCCGGGATCACAATTCCGGACCTGCCCAACGGATCATGGTAAAGCGTCTAGCAACATCGCTCCATGATCCCCTAGGTATCACTGATAGTGCCTGCAAGAACCAGTCGGTCATGGTTAGCGTACAGTACGGTCCTTTCAATCCATATATCCCGATCAGATCAACGACCATTGGTAAATCGAGAGTCGCTATAGATCCGATAGCTATGCATACATCTTGGAGATCGAATAGTGACATCACGAGTGTAACTAGGTAAACACATTTACCTAATACACTTCTAGTACTCTGGCCAGAGATTTATACACTATTATCTCCTCAGATAGCATAGGATATCCACGCATGTCTGCGAGCGGTGAATCCTAGACAATGATGCATCGACTCCTACATGCATCGGGGTCTCACCCAATCCCGACGTCTTATGACCCCAAGTGAGTCGGCAAACGGGTCAAAGTGATACGCCTATCATGTAGAGTCTCAATGACGTTTCGAGTCGTGAGGACTAATCAGTACAACCAAGACCTCGGACTTATCCACTCGACAAATGGTAACCACTTGGAAAGTCCGAACGAGGGTAGTTCGATAGATCACCAGGTCACTATCTATCTGCATGCTCAGAACATCACAATGTTCCCTACCAATGAAACATGGTACTTCGCATCGCAGATACTAGTCTCGAACTCGGGCGGCCTTATCCTCATTTTGACGGCCCAATCGACTAGGAACATGTTCAGAATACACAGCGACTACTAGATGTGTTTCATGATAGCCGTCATACCCACTATCACATCTAACATACGCTTTAGTGCATTCTAGGTCTTTACTCAACGCAATTGTAAATCATTACACGTATAATGAAAGTAAAGAATGCCATATAAAAGAATGCGAATATCATATATAAAGACTGTTTGTACAAGAGTCTATAAAACCCACACGCCACAAGTTGGCTAGTTGGGCATCTACTCTAACAATTACTTACCATCAAGCCCAAGATTTCTCTTGTATATTCACTTACACCCAATAGGAAAGATTCCCTCAGGAGGATTTACAAGAGTCCCGACTTGGTTTGAATGCATTGAGTCTATCTCAGATTGCATTGCTTCAAGCCATAAATCAGAATTAACATCGGAAATTGATTCCTTGAAGGTTCTTGGATCACATCCAATATTTGGATCACTTGGATCCTCTCAAGTAGGAAACCATATATTTTAGGAGCCTAGCAGCCCTTTAGACTTCCTAGGTTCGTGCACCTTATGGATCGGTTCTTGAGGTGTGGGAGGTTCACTTGGTACTTCAGTTGGCTCTCGAACTTCTTCGAGTTCTACTATTTTGCCCTTTCTATCTAGCAGAAATTCCTTCTCAAGGAAGGTGGCATTCCTAGAAACAAACATTTTTGTTTCATTAGGATAGTAGAAATAGTATCCAATTGAATTCTTTGGATACCCAATGAAGTAGCATAAGTTGAATCTATTATCCAGCTTATCTCCCACTGTCTGCTTCACGTAAGCAGGACATCACAAAATCCTCAAGTACGAGTACTTAAGAGGTTTGCCCATCCATATCTCATATGAAGTTTTATTCACTACCTTGGTGTGAACGTTGTTCAACAACATTACCGCCGTTTCGAGCGCATAGCCCCAAAACGAGGCAGGAAGTTCAGTAAAGCTCATCATAGATCGGTCCATGTCCAATATGGTTCGATTACGATGCTCCGCTACACGATTGAGTTGTGGTGTGGCCGGAGGGGTCCACTAAGAGAGAATCTCGTTCTCTTTTTCAGATAATTTTGAAATTCTGCACTTAAGTATTCTCCACCTCGATCAGATCTAAGTGCTTGAATACTTTTGCTCAATTGATTTTCTACTTCAGCCTTGAACTATTTGAACTTTTCAAGGGATTCAGACTTGTGCATCACTAAGTACAAGTACCCATAACTAGAGTAATCATCGGTAAAGGTGATGAAGTAGGTGTAGACGAACTTAGTACTAATGCTATGTGGGCCGCACACATCAGTGTGTATCAAGTCCAACAGACCTTGAGCACGTTCAGGATTGCCCTTGAAGGGCAACTTGGTCATTTTACTTTTTAGACAGGATTCACAAGTAGTAAAAGAATCGATGTCTGACATTTAAAACATGCCATCTCCCACTAGCTTGTGCATCCTTCTTAAAGAAATGTGACATAGCCTAGCGTGCCAAAGTTCGGCTGGGTTTTGATTATCGTTTTTCCTTTTAATCGTTTTTGTTTGTGTTTCTACATTGTGAGTCGGAACTTATTTTAATTTTAAGTTGTATAGATCATTTTTGCGTTCCCCGATTCCAATTAAACATTCATTCTTGTAAATATTGTAAATCAAATTAGCAAAATGACAAGAATATCCATCACTATCAAGCATAGAAATGGAAACAATGTTCTTTATTAATTTGGGAACATATAAAACATCTTTCAATAACAACTTATAATTTGAATAAAGAAAGAAATATACATCTCCTATTGCTTCGGAAGCAACCCTTGCTCCGTTAGCATGCCTCAAGTGGGTCTCACCATCCCTAAGACGTCGACTTCTTGTCATTACCCGCAAGTCATTGCAGATATAAGATCCACATCTGGTATCAAGTACCCAATAAGTAGAATTAAGAGACATGTTTATTTCAATGTAGAATATACCTTTTGCAGTTCGCAACAGCTCGAGGTAATCTCGATAGTTCCTCCTCCAATGCCCAGGATTATGGTAGTGGTGGCAAACGTCCTTAGTTTTGTCGGGCTTGGAATCCTTTTCCTTTGGCTTCTTGTTGATCTTGTCCCCTTTCGCCGGGATAGAACGCTTCTTACCATTGCGTTTGGGCCCTTTCTTCGTGGAGGAAGAAGAGCCCAATATGAGGACGGGCTTGTCCTTCTTTATGGTTCCCTCAAACACTACAAGCATGTTCACCAACTCCTCAAGAGTGGCGTCCAGCTTGTTCATGTTAAAGTTGACCACAAAGGGGCCGAGTGCAGTAGGGAGTGAGAGGAGAATCAAATCCACAGATAGCTCATGTGGAAGTACGAACTTTTCAACGATCCCGATCATGCGGACACCATGCTCGTGGAACGAATACCCCTCGCGCATGCGGCCACTCATGAGTTCCTTGACAGTAGTAAACCTCTCCGCCCGAGAGTTCTCCCCATACAGCTCTTTGAGGTGCAAGTGTATGTCACCATCATTCTCAGCATCCTCAAATCGCAGCTGCAGTTCGTTGGACATAGAAGCCAACATGTAGCACTTATCCTTGAGATCATGGTCCCACCATTTCTCAAGTCTTGTCAGCTCTTCAGGACTAACATCAGCAGGGGCTTCTTTCGAAGGGCTTTTCTATAGCGTGTAGAGTAGCTTCTTCGAAGCCAAGACAATCTTGAGATTGCGCAACCAATCCAGGTAGTTAGCGCCAGTTAACTTGTTGCTATAGAGTATAGCAGCGAGTGTATTTTTGATCGAAGACATTTTAAGCAGTATATATCCTAAGATAAAATAGACATACATTACTAACAATTTATAGAAATTCACTAAGACATAAAACATGGTCATATTATTTATGAATTACCCTCCCACTATTTTAACGATTTCACCACGCTAATGAAATCGGGAAAACCAGTTTCCTTGCGGGTACACGGAGCCCAATCGAAAATCACAGTCCCGAATAATATCAGCCAACCAAGACTTCCAAAAGATAGAGCCCAATTGCACCAGGTGCAACCTCCATGTATTTACCTCACGTCCAGTAAGGGCCCAATAATATGACGCCGATTACCATAACGTGTCAAGATGACCCATCAATGTTGATTCGCGATGGACGGTCCCCTTAATGTCCCCAATAATATGAGCCAACATTGAATGGAGTTCCAACCAACTCGCAGCAAGTGTCAATAGAGTGTACAACTTTTCGGCATACATAACCCCCTCAATAATATGAGTCGGGCCATGTATATGGGTAGCATCGTCGTATACCCCATTGTTGATGGAAGGTAGAAAATTTTAAACAGTATTTAAATTCCCGTATATGGGTAGCATCGTCGTATACCCCATTGTTGATGGAAGGTAGAAAATTTTAAACAGTATTTAAATTCCCTAGCCTCGTGATATTGTTGAATAATCTTTTGTTTTATGATCGATTTAGAATCCAGTGATTAGCATTTTCCAAGAGTGCTTCCAGGTAGTTGGAGGGGCTAAGGCCCACTTCAAAACCAACTTTCTTGGACAAAGCAACGCCCTTCAGGGAGACTTAGCCGGTACAAGCCATTTTTAAGCAAGTATATAAAGGACTCCCTTAGATCATCTTTTATCACATTATTCATAATTATTAATAAACTAAGATCTTTCAATTTTAATCATGAAAATATATTCTTGATATTAATTTTAAATCATATTTAAAATGAGGGATTTGTATTTTCTGAAATTTAGGTCTCATATTTTAAATCAGATTTAAAACATCATGCGGATTCAAAACCATATATCAAATCAAGATAATCATGCAATTTAATCATTCTTGACATATATAGATAATCAAATAAAATTTGATATGATTTAACAAAAGCCTATTTTAAGAATAAAATCACATTTTCATAAATAAAATCACGTTTTGTTAGTTTTAATTGCATCAAAACAATTATTTTTCAACATCATGTGAATTAATGGAAAAATGGAAATTTTCATAAAATTTCAACTTTCCCAAAAATTAATTTTGAAAAAATAATTTTGGACTCAAAACCTTGATTTTAAATTCAGAACAGACCTGCCCGGACTCGAAAATTCAAAATTTTTGGGTTGCCCGATCAAGGTGCCCGCAGTGTTGGGGATCCGGATCACGCCCCCCGGCAAGGCAGCGGAAGAACATAGAAAAATCAGCCGGGAGACGATCAATACGATAGATAACAAAACAATTGTCATTCATAGGGTGTTCAAAACCACTATCTTGCTGGCCCTTGTGCCTGGCTCCAACCGTAGTTACAATAACGTCGGCATCTTCACGGTAGATTGCGGTAGAAATCGCCAATCCGGTCCACGACCAGAACGAGACTCCTTCGTCAGCCTGCACTAGAAGGACTGATGAGATCTGCACGAACGGATTTTCCTCGTCGAATTGGCCGGAAAGGATTTCCGGCCAAGACGGGCGGTGGCGGCGGCGGCGCACGTGGGCGGCGGCGGCGGCGTATGTGGAGAGGAGGGGAGGCGGCTATCAAGCTCTAGGTTTAGGTTAAGTGTTGTAAGTTATGTGTTGAAGTCTAGGTTTAGGCTTAATTAAATAAGCTTAAGTATTGGACTTGGACCGGCCCAACGGGCCCGGGTCCAACGATGAACATTCAGTTCATCTCCACCACCGAGACTTCATCGTAACTCCGATCGCCGATCAGATCGGACCGATCGATTCAGTTTCCAAAACTGAACATTATGATCTGAAAAACCGTTTTTCAGAACCCCAGTGCAAAATGACCGTTTTGCCCCTCAACAGCGGGAAACCCCGGTTTGACCCCTGTTGACTTTTAAGAAGTCATAATTCCCAAAATCCTCTTCTCGCACTCAACACATTGAGCTGAGTATCCGTGCGGGAATCTCAAATC
>KQ993114.1:53378-73093 GCA_001598015.1 Dorcoceras hygrometricum | reverse complement strand
AATCTAGAATCCTGGCCGTAGAAGTCCCACTTCTCGCCAGACAAAGGCCTAAAGCGCACAATCCCATGGAAGCAGTCCACGGAGGCCCTATAGTTGGACAGCAGATCCATCCCAACTATGCAATCGAAATCCCAAAGCATCAAACGGATCAAGTTCGCTAACAGGACATGCTCACCAAACCGCAACACACCATCCAACAAAACCTCCTGGGAGAACAAGCTCACACCGCCAGGGGTAGACACGGAAACAACATCGCGCAACGAAATGGTACACAGACCATGCTCAACAAGAAACGAATCAGAAATAAACGAATGTGATGCATCGGTGTCAAACAACACACGCGCATGAAAATCAAAAACAAGGCAAGTATCTACGATCACCCGACTCGGTGTCTCCTCGGCCTGCTCTCTAGTGATGGCGTTAACCTGAGCATGCTGGGGTCCTGAGTAGAAAGGCTGAGACGACTGCCCAAAGCGCGAAGGACCAGGCTGCTGAAACGGCGTAAACTGAGTCTCACCCAAATGGGACTGCGGAAACTGAGGAGAACGACCCCTAGACTGACCTCCACGACCCTGAGGCTGGGCCGCGGTCTGCTGTGATCCAGATGACGGACACACTCTCGCAAAATGCCCATACTGACCACAAAGGTTGCAGGAACCCTGCACACCTACACACTGCGTGGAAGGATGTTTTCCACCGCAAAAGCCGCAATACTCAGTCCGAGAACCACTGCTACTCGAGCTGCCCGAACCAGAAGAGCCGGAACCCGACTTCTTCTTGAACTACTGACCTCGGGGTCGAAACCTCTGACGGCCAGACTGCTGAGCCACCTGTGGCTGCTGCTGCTGCTGGGGCTGATAGGCTGACTGGGAGGATTGAGAAGACTGTGCTCCCTGAATAGCAGGACGACCACCCGGCGCTGCCTGCTGCCTACGAGCACGACGACTACGCAAACCTTCCTCAATGTCGATGGCACTGTCCACAGCCTCAGCGTAAGTCTTGGGCTTACTAGTCAAAACCATCTGATACAACTCTTCATTCAAGCCCTCAAGAAATCGAGTCCGCTTGGCCCTCTCACGGCCAGAAACATGGGGAACGTACGCCAACAGAGAAGAAAACTTCCTAGCATACTCCCTAACAGTCATGGAACCCTGCTCCAGATGGTCGAACTCCCGCTCCCGAGCGTTCACATAAGACTCGGGCACGTACTCCTGCCGGAAGGTCTCGCAAAAACTGTCCCAAGAGATCCCAACACCGGTCTCTAACAAGGTACTCGAAGCGCCTCGCCACCAACGCTCTGCAGCCTTCCTAAGCAAGAGAGTCGTCGTTACAACCCAATCCAATCGCTATCGACAGCAACCAATACAAAGAACAACACGCGCTAACTCAACAGCAAAGCTTACGTCAGCAATTGCTATGCCAACGCACAACAACAGAAAACATGACGTCACCATGTCTGCTGACAGATATCTCCCCATACTTCAAAAATACGAAAACCTCCAGAATTGTTCTAAGTGAGGAATTTGACCCGAAACTACTACTTAAACATTCGAATAGAGATCTTAAACCACTAAGAATCTCAAAACACCGATTAATTCTCACGATTAATCTTGATTACAAATCCAGGTCTCACATGTGTCATACTGGCTTTGACAAAGCTCATTTTTTTGAACTTGTCATATACCAGATATGACTGAGTACTGGTTTCTCCAGCGCTGCTTTCACTAGCATTGAAACCTAAGCCAGTTCTATCATTCGCTGGCTTCTGAATTTCACACAGCTTATCTAGAGAAACAGAAGACTGAGTCCGGGAGCTCATTATCAGTTTTAACTTTTCAATTTCAGACTCGAGCTCACTGGATCTTATCCTCAAAGATTCATTCTCAGCCTTCAGCTTACTCAACTCGATTTGTAAACTGTCGTCTTTACCAAGTTGAACAGATCTTGGTTCTACTGAACTATTTTTCAAATCTACGTTTTCAGCTTTGACTTCCTCGAATGTCTGAGAAAGCTTACGGTACTCTTGGACCATTTCATTTAGTGCACAGATTAGGTCCTCTCGTGTAAATTCAACATTTGAAAAATCGAATACCTCATCTTCCGGAGTCTGATTATCCATGAGACAGTGAACTTCCTCATGTTCACTATCGCTGGATGAAGAGCTGCTTGATGAGGAATCTGAATCGGTATCAGCCCAATTCTTGTTGCTTTCCTCAGCAACCAATACTTTGCGATCGTTCTTTCGACTGGGCCTCTTATCAGCTCTTGTCCTCATTCTTCTATCTTTTGATCTTTCCTTTGATCTTTCATCCTTCTTCTCATCTTTTCTGGGTCTATCCTCCTTCTTTGGCCTATTACAGTCAGCTGCAAAGTGTCCTGTACGACCACAGTTAAATCAGTTTTGATCAGTAGTGACTTTATTAGATTTATGGACATTGCTGTAATTAAAAGAAGGTTTGTAGGATCTTCTCAAATATTTCCCAAACTTCTTAACAAAGAGGGACATGACGTCGTTGCTGAATTGATCAGCTGTCTTGCTAGTAGAGCATGGTTCAGTGGATGCCGTTGCTGCCAATGCCTTGGTTGGTTGAGACGCAGATGGTCCTGCCTCAGATCTTGTTTCTAACTCAAACTCATAGGCTTTTAGGTTTGCGAACATATCATGCAGTTCGAGCTTGTTCAGGTCCTTGGACTCGTGCATGGCCATCGTCTTAACATCTCATTCCCTTGGCAACGCTCTCATCACTTTGAGTGCCAGCTCTCTGTTGCTGTACTCTTTTCCCAAGCTTGTCAACTCAATTACCACAGTACTAAAACGTTCGTCAAACTCCGCCATGGTTTCTCCATCTTTCATCTTAATTGATTCATATTTTTGCTGGGCCACAGTTAGCTTGTTCTCTTTCGTCTCATCATTGCCCTCGCAGATTTGTGTCAGCTTCTCCCAGATTTCTTTAGCTGTGGCACATGTTTTGATTTTGCTGAACATGTTTTTATCCAGCGTCTTGTATAGGATGTCCCTGGCCACATTGTCCAAGTTCGCTTTCTTCTTGTCCTCGTTAGTGTACTCGTGTCTCCTCTTTTCCACATATTCTGGTGCACCATCAGTCGTTGCGAATGCTATGTTGATCTTCATTATTTTCATTGGACCATCAGTGATGACTGACCACATATCATCGTCTTGAGCAGCTAGGTGCGCTTGCATTCTGATCTTCCAGTCATCATAGTCCTCCTTAGAAAACATAGGAATCTTGTTGTGAGAGGTAGACATATTGAAATATATAAATCACAAATAACAAACTGTTCAATACTGAGATAGCGCAAGCTTTGATACCAATTGATAGGATCAATATAGATCGAAAAATAGCTTTAGGAGTTCAGAAGGGGGGTTGAATGAACTCCTTAGTATTTTAAAATTTTCGAAACCTTAAAAACAATTTTTGCAAGCGCCTTGCTTAACTTAAATCTGAGTTACCAGATTTAAGGTATCTCAATCTAAAATCAGATTTCTTGACTAACAAATAATGTGCGGAATGAAGTCGATCAATATGTGAACAGTGTAATAATAAGTGCAGTAAAGTAATAGTATAGGGTCAAGAGATTTGTTTATGAAAGTTCGGATATCAAATCCTACGTCTCCCCTTCTTCCTAATTCAGGAAGGTTCCACTAGAAGGCTTTGATGAGTACAGACACTTGTAAACACCCAATCACCGAGCATCGCTCCAGGTGAACTCCTAGCAACTCCAATCAACAAGCAGACGCAGCTGCTGTTTACAACACTTAGAATTTTTCGAACTGCTTTAAACAGCCAGTTCGTTACAGACTCAATCTGAATGATAACAATGAAATACAATGATTTTGAGACTGTAAATCTTCTGGTTTCTATACTATGAAGCTCGATTTACAAAAGTGAACCAGAAGATGATATTTCAAAGATTAAGCTATTAAGAACAACTAAGAGACTGTTCTTCGAGATTGAAAACACTGGAACTTCAAATAATTTTGCAATGTAAATTTCCAGTAACTATGTGAGCTTTTGAAAGATAGCATCAAATAGGTAATAAGCTCGAGAACGATGAAGACGTAGAATAGGCGAGGAAAAGATAATCAGCAGAGAGCTTCTCAATTTGAATTCTTCAGCCTTTTATACCCTTTGATCTCAACGGTCATTAAATTTCGCCTAAGGAAACAAATCCCTTTTTGAATATATGTTCATCGTACAACCGTATATCCTGCTCCACCAAATGGTAATCTGCGCTTCGTTAGGGCCAAATTGTCGTATATCCATATTTGAGCAAACGTCGTATAACGTCCTCTATATACTACGTACAATCGCCCAAATTAGCTCTGACATTGTCTCCTTAATTCCAGGCATTTGTACGATCCAATCGCAACCATTGATTCTTTCCAATTTAACATATGGTATCGTTTGAAGCTGTTCGTTCCTTACGCCTGAAAGTTCTTTCCGTTAAAACAGTTCTTTCCGTTAAAACAGTTATTTCTCCCTTGGTTATCTCATCGCTGATTGTGTATTCGAAGCTGTCATAGCTGAATACATAGAGACTGAGTATTTGCAACAACTGAATACTTGCGAGTTCTGAAAATATACTGTTCCTAAGTTTGAGTCGAACACTTTTGATAACCTCAAATATGATGTTCACTGATAGCTCTGTAACCACTTCTGAAATACTGAGATCTGAATCAATATACCACACTCTGTTACTCAAGTCTGAATACACTTCGCTCTAACAACAGATCTTCCACTGTAGCTTCAAGTCTGAATAACTGTTCCCGAATGGTCAACTCAAAAGTCAATGCTTAGCTCAGAACTCTCTTAAACTGGAAAACTGTAACTAATAGACATGACGTCACGAGATCTGAAAAGTTCAATTCTCTTGTCTACTGCGGAACTCTCAATGACGTCACAGAATCTGAAGTCTTCAAATTTTCTTATCTTCTGGAAATACTTAATGACGTCACAAAATCTGAGATCTTCAATACTCTTCGATGACGTCATGACTTCTGAGATCTTCCGCGAAAGCTTAATGTCATTTCTAGGTCTTATTTTGTTATCACTAAAACTAATAAATTTTATCTTAACACCTACTCTGTAATATCACTCTATGTTATACAACATATCATACCCTATCTCTGTTATAATGCTAGTCGCCTACTCTATAATATTACTCAATAGTGTACAACATATCATACAATTGATATCGAGTATGAAGTTGTCAAAATCATTGTATATTCGCTTAAAATTGAGTATTTAGTGGACACATTTAATCACTATTTCAACATATTATTCATTTTCTGAAATCTTTATTATAATTTTTTCTATATTTTGTTTAAGTACATATTGGGTCGAGATATTGATTATTTGGTCAATTTTTTGGGTCCCTCTTCTCCAAATCTCCCACCATATCTTATAAAGTGAATAGTCATTTTACAGAAGGTCATCATCAATCAACTAACAGGACCGTCTCATACTTTGGATTTGCATGTAAGATGTATCATTTCTCGATTGATCAACATAAATCTGACATATAACCTTATATCGGCAATAGATCGGATCACAAATCTCACATTTTTTTCTTTATATTTTTGGGCTTTGTTTCACGTGGATCTTCAATGGAATTGAAAGATCCACCGGAATGCCGGTGCGAAGGAGGTCAAATGAGTCTTTGGAAAGCAGGAGCTTTGACAAGACCAGGAGCTTCATACTTCATATCTCCAGCAGATTTCCAACACCCAAATCCCTTTTCTGACGTGATGAATACGATGACAAAGCCTATTAAATCACATTCCATATCCGACGTGGCAGCAGCGACAGATGTGGAGCAAGAATCAATCATATACGAAAGATCTCTATCCTCATCCAGTCAATTTTCTGCTGTTCAACAGCAACGTGTACAACATCCTAATCTATTTGATGCCCGAAAAAGAGGCTTTATCGATGCTACCTTTGTGGGCAGTGCCCACAAATACAGCTGGCCATTCAACCGTTGACACGTGGCGAAAAGACAGTAGAATTAAAAAAAAATTAAAATCAGTGGAAAAAAAAGAAAAAAAAACCAGCTGGTTTATTTTGTACCTCATGAAAATTTTTTGCAGCTGGTTTTTCTTTTTTTTTGCAGTTGGTTTGAAATTTATTTTTTTTAATTCTACTGCTTTTCGCCACATGTCAGCTGCTGAATGGCCAGCTGCATTTGTGGGCACTGCCCACAAAGGTAGCATCGACTCACCCCGAAAAAGATTACATGCCGACATTGTTTGTTGCTGTTTTGGCTATATATGTTTTGCATGTGCAGTTATTATTCCAGTTACATTGTTGTTCGTATTAATTATTTGTTAGGGAATGTATTTTCTAATTAATAACTAGTTTTAGGTCTATTTTTCGAGTAATTTGAGCTGATGAACTTATTATAAATGAGTTTACCCAATAGTTGTGGGTGTTGATGATTGAAGGGTGTAAGATAATATTATAAAAAAAGTCATATAAAGATAATGTCTTTGACTCAATCGCACCATATGCATAATTTCAAGGAAGTTTCAACAATTTCCAAGTACAACACGAGTATTTTGATCGCACAAGTCAATAGCATATGTCTTTCCTGTTGGCGCAGCGACGGATCCGGATCCCACTCCCAAGATGCGGCATAAGTTTAAAATTAATAGAGCCCGGGAATGGTCAATACACGAATAAATCTAAACATAGGATTTTAGAACATTTACCTTTGACGACTTGGCGTCCGACTCCGACTATCCCGTAAAGGGAGATAGCCCTTCAACGGTTGAACAGCTTCAATTGTCTAATCCGGTCTACGACTGGAATCTCAACTCCTTTGCTGGTTTGCGCTAGAAAACCAACAAAAGTTCTGCGGACGGAATCTCCTCGCCAAAAGGTCGGAACAAATTCCGTCGACCACGACAACGGTCGCAGCGAGAGGAGGAGGGCGAGAGTGAGGGAAGGGGAGCTATGGAGGTTGTCTATACAACTTGGTACTAATGAAAAGGTCCTCCTAAGCCCCTATTTATAGATATTTCATGGGCATAAACCAGGTTAATGGGCCCAGGTCAGTCCCATGCCCAGGGAACATTGGTTTCGAGTCCAACAATTGTGGCTTCATCACAATCCCGATCGACGATCAGATTGGACAGATCTGCACAGTTTACAAAACTAAACATTGTGATGTGAAACAATTTTTCAGACCACCTAACCTAAAATAGCAGTTAGACCCATATCAGCTAAAAAGGAAAGTCATACTACTCTGATCAGAGATTTGTCACAATATTATCTCCTCAGATAGCATAGGATATTCACGCCCAAGGGCGAGAGCTGAATCCTCGACAACGAAACATTGACTCCTACATGCATCGGGACCTCACCCAATCCCGTCACCTGATGATCCCAACGGAGTCGGTAAACGGGTCAAAGTGAGGCACTTATCATGTAAAGTCTCAATGACGTTTCCAGTGACTAATCTATACAACCAAGACCTCGAACTTAATCCTCTCAACAAATGATAACCACTTGGAAAGTCCGAACGAGGGTAGCTCGATAGATCATCAGGTCACTATCCATATGCATGCTCAGAACATCACTATATTCCATGCCAATGAAATGTGGTACTTTGCATCACAGATGCTAGTCTCAAGCTCGGGCGTCCATCGACAAATGATAACCACTTGGAAAGTCCGAACGAGGGTAGCTCGATAGATCATCAGGTCACTATCCATCTGCATGCTCAGAACATCACTATATTCCATGCCAATGAAATGTGGTACTTTGCATCACAGATGCTAGTCTCAAGCTCGGGCGTCCATTATCCTCTTCTGGACGGCCCAATTGACTAGGAACTCGTTTAGAATACACAGTGACTATTAGATGTGTTTCATGATAGCCATCAAATCACTATCACATCTAACATATACTATAGTGCATTCAAGGTCTTTATCTAATAATTTGTAATCATAATAACGAAGATAAATAATATCAGTTAAATGTAAATAATATGAATAAAGATCATTTTTTCAGTAGAGTCAACAAGCCCATACCAACAGTTGGCTAGTTGGACACCTACTCTAACGATCTCCCACTTGCTCTATAGCCAACTAGTCATCAAACATAGTGCTATTGCTTCACGATGTTATTCAAACAATGGTCCTGGCAAAGACTACGTAAGTGGAACAACGATGTTGTCTGCAGAGGCGACTAGTTCGATAATGATTCTCCTCTTCTCACAATTTCATGGATTATGTGGGACTTTCTCAGTATATGTTTGGGTCACTGATGAGACCTGGGCTCCATTGCATGAGCAACGACACCCGTAATTTTACAGTACACCGGGACTGGATCAACTATTTCAGGAATTATTCCCAACTCCTGGATGTAATTTCTCATCCAAACGACCTACTTAGCATCATCTGATACTGCAACGTATTTAGCCTCAGTGGTTGAATCCGCAGCGATGTCCTGATTGGAACTATTCCAAGAGACAGTACCTCCATTGAGCATGAATACAAATCTGATGTTGACTTCAAGTCATCCATATCACTCTGGAAGCTACAGTTTGTGTAGCCTTCCAGTTTTAATTCTCCGCCGTATAGACTATGAACATATTCTTAGTCATTCTCAAGTACTTAAGAATATCATTCACGGCCTTCCAATGCATTTTACTGGGGTTGGCTTGATATCTGCTCGTGACATTCAGAGCACATGTGACATCAGACCTAGTAGATATCATACCATACATTATGCTACCTATTTCCGATGCACACGGCACATGTGTCATCATCTCTATCTCCATGTCAGTCTTCGGAGACATCAACTTGGATAGAGTAACAACATGATGCACAGGTTGATGTCCTCTCTTGGACTCCTCGAAAGAAAACCTTTTTAAGTATGGTGACGATGTAGATTGTTTGGGTCTGAGCATCCCTTTTGATCTATCTCTATAGATCATAATTCCTAGAATATAGGATGCTTCACCTAAGTCCTTCATCGCAAACTTTCCAGAGAGCCATATTTTTGTTGACTGCAGAAATCCAACATCATTCTCGATGAGTAGAATGTCATCAATGTAAAGTACGAGGAACGTCGCAACGTCCTTTATCAACTTCTTGTATACGCACGATTCCTCCGGGCACTTGACGAAACCAGATTCCTTAATCGTTTCGCCAAATCTCAGGTTCCAACTTCTCAATGTCTGCTTGAGACCATAGTTGATCTCTGAAGCTCACATACCTTATTTTTGCTTCCGACGGATGTGAATCCCTCATGCTGCATCAATATATATTTCTTCACATTAAGGAACGCATTCCACATATCTATTTGCCATATCTCAGAGTCCTACCATGCAGTTATGGCAAGCAGTATCCTTATGGATTTGAACATAGCGACTGGTGAAAAAGTTTCATCAAATTCAACATCTTGCCTTTAAGTGTAAACTTTTGCCACCAATCGTGCCTTGAAGGTCAGTACCTTACCATCAGGCCCAAGTTTCCTTTTATAGATCCATTTACATCCTATCGGAACGATTCCTCCAGGAGGATCTACTAAGGATCAAACTTGGTTTTCGGGCATAGATCCATATCAGACTGCATGGCTTCAATCCATAATGAAGAATCAGCATCAGAAATTACCTCTTTGAAGTTTCTTGGATCGCATCCAATTTCATGATCACATTGATCCTCTTCAAGTAGGAAACCATATAGGACAGAAAGACTCGGGATCCTTTCGGATATCCTAGGAGTATGCACCTTAATGATTGGTTCGTGAGGTGTGGGCGGTACTCGCTTCGATTGATCTCGAATTTCTTCGAGTTCTATCATCTTTCCTTTTCTATCCAGTAGAAATTCCTTCTCTAAGAAGGTGACATTTTTGGAAACAAACACTTTTGTTTCACTGGAATGATAGAAATAGTATCCAATCGAGTTCTTGGATACCCCACGAAGTAACATAAGATGGATCGATTATCCAACTTATCTCACATTGTCAGCTTCACGTAAGTAGGGAATTCTCATATTCTCAAATACGAGTACCTGGGCATTTTTTTCATACATATCTCATATGGAGCCCTTTCCACTGCTTTTTACGAACATTGTTCAACAACAATACCGGCGTTCAAGCGCCAAGCCCCATAACATGGGTGGAAGCTCAGTAAAGCTCATCATTGATCGAACCATGACCATCAGGGTTCGATTACGATCCTCCGCTACACCATTTTGCAGTGGTGTCCCTAGAGGTGTTAACTGCGAGAGAATCTCGTTCTCTTTAAGATAATCCAAAACTCTGTGCTTAAGTATTTCCCACCTCGATCAGATCGAAGAGCTTTAATACTTATGCCCAGTGGGTTTTTTACTTTATTCTTGAATTCCTTGAACCTTTCACAAGATTCAAATTTATATTTCATTAAATATAAATACCTCATGCCTCGAGTAGTCATCAATAAAGGTAATGAAGTAGGTGTGTCCATTTTTAGTACCGATACTAAGTGGGTCGCACACATCTGTATGGATCAAATCCAACAGTCCATGTGCACGCTCAGGTCTCACGTCTTTGATGCATATGTTCATTAATTGAACAAGTATACGATCAACCATGCCAACAATAGGTAGATAACTAGAAGGCTTTACCCAGCTATTCCAACACTCCACTATCAGACCCCATGGATCACCGGGAAAAAGAGAATTAGCCCGGCATTGCGGTTGAGAGTCAACTATAAAGTGCCTTGCAATTGGCATTGACTCAATGATGTTATTAATGTGTATTGCGTACTCTTGTTGGAAGGAGCATAAGCATCTTTCTTGAAAACAGAATCGTATATTGTTATACAAGTTGGGCATTCATAATATTCATGCTCCACCTTGAGGGGGCGTATTTGGAAGTGCGGGTCCGGTCTGGTTCGATCTAGTCTGATCTACTGACAGAACAATTAGTGCTGGTCTGCTGACAGAACATAGAGTATTGAATCCAGTATACTGACTGAAAAAAGTCCGACCTGCTAGAGCATACGGAGCCTGATCTGCTGACAGAACGGAACAAATAACCCGTTCCCATTTATTTGTACAATGGTGGATAAAGCGTGATTATATAATCGCGTCTTCCATCTTCCTTTTCTTATCACCTTTATCGTTTCTTTTGCCTGTATATATGTACACGATCGATTTGTTATTCGAAGGTTAATAAAATTATAATACAAAGAAATTCTCTCTTCAAATTTTAGTATGTTTATTTATGAAAAGATTAAACCCAATGGATTATAAGGATTATTCCATATTTTTATTTTTTTCAAATTTTTTTGATGAACCAACCCATCTCACCCATAATTCGTCTTGGGTTAAGCTGGGTTGCGATTTCCTAGCGCGCATGATTGGCAAGCGCACTCGAACCCACTAAATAACAGGCTTTTGTCATGCCGATTCATCCCACGTGGGCCAAACCATTTGATGTATTAAAAATCATGTACGAAAAGTTCTTTAGTTAAATAGTTAAGTACGCATTTGACTTTCTCGTAATATATTTTTACTTTCAATAATTATCACATGCCTCGATATTTTGTCACGAATCCAACTTTATAGTTTAAGCAAATTGAGTCAAACAACCATGGAGTTAATTCCTACCGCACATTTATCGCATTCGACCCAAGTTAACATCTCCTCTTTACAAAGTTAAAAGTTCAAAAAATATCCCAATTTTTTATTTTTTGTTTAAATTCAGTACTCTGCCATAATTAAATGTCAGTTTTTGTCATTGAGTGCTGGTGACAGTGAATTTAATGGGATTTAATTATAGGGTAAATTGGTGATAAATACCTGTTCAGAAAGTTAAGTTGCTTGTCAGTCCCTATTTATCCCAAAATTTATCTGCAATTACTGAGACATGTACAACCTTGTTTCTGACTCCCTTAAACTTATTTCTCCCCTTTTTCCTATTACTGCTTGTTTCTTCCCCATTTCTTCTTCCCGATTTCTCCACTGATTTCTCCACTGATTTTCTCCACTGATTTTCTTTTTTCACTCTCCCTTCTTATTTCACAGGTTTCTTCCACATTTCTTTCCTCCAATTCAACGTCGTCTTCCCCCTTGAAAGTCACAGACTTTTTATCTTATTATTTTTGTAAGCAGTTTTCGTTTCAATGACAACTTTTCATTTTAAGTCCCGCTTCTAAAATTTGAAACTGCGAATTAGCGTTCTATCTATTCCAACGATAATACGATCACCGAGTCAAATTGCCTAGTCTGCAGAGTATAATTTTGTGACGGATGCACAATTATAATGCGATTTGAAGATTTTGCCTTTTTTTTAAAATTTTAATTTATATAATGTGTAGGAAAAATGCTTATACGTCATGTATGTGAAGTACTAAAATATATTGGCAATGTTTGCTTGCTTTGATGGGATTTGGATCGACCAATCTTCTTGTTTATATATATATTATTTATTTTATATCACTCAAATCATTAATTATTTAAATATTTTTTTATATTAATTCATTAAACAAAAATAAATATGTCATTTTTTTTAATCTCAAATTTAATCAATCAACATCAAATATATTTTAATTTATTCAATACTATTACTGTTTGTTAAGCATGCATGTGTAATAGTAGTAATACGATGTGTGACCTCAGGGAAAACTATCGTACGCTAAGTTGCTGACATTACGTCTATTGATTTGGTTGGCTAGGTAAGCCATAAAATAGTGACTTATACTATCTCTGGTGAGGATAGATCCGACGGTAAGGGAAAGTGTAATACTGATATCTAAAGTATATGAGACAGTACCACCAGTTAGACATGTACTTCCCTGGATTCATGGACCTAACAATCTGCCCCTAGCGCACAGAATATGTGCACTCTACACTACCACTTGTATAAGAAAATAAAGTTGTTCCTTTACTAATAGCCATAATTGTTGGCCTAATAGTAAGCGCTTGATCCTAACAATTAGTATAAGAGTGAGTTAAGGGTTTGAGCCTCGCAAGAAGCATATTTTATACTTAATCCAAACAAGTACATATTCTAATAATTACTTCGTATCTTCTGTCATTATATCTGTTGGATCTGTAAAACAGATCACATCTGAATTTTGATGAACACAAAACTTGCTATTATGTTTCTTACAGTTTAATCAAGTGCGCAGGTCGCAAACTAGTTCAGAACAGAAGATGTGTATCGAACCAGATCAAACGCAAGTTGGTTTCAGTACAGAAGACCAGCAGAACAACCAAGCTGGTCAGCAGACTGCTAAGCTGGTCCAGCAGACATCCAAGCTCACCAGATCGCAGCAAGAGCAGATTAGAAACCAGCTCAGAGAACAGACTAGAAAGAGCAAAGAAGTTTGAACATGAGTATTTATGAGGAATGATTTAATCGAATTCAAACTAATTTTGCCGTGATATCTACATCAAGACAGAGCACAAACTCAAAAATGGCTGCAACGCATTAAATAGCAGAATGCTCAAAGTCAACAAAGCTTGCAATGCATTTAATGAGAAAGGACACAAGGTACAACTTTGTCAGAACTTTACAGAAGCCTTTACAGAAGCCTTTTCAACGGCTACAAATTTGTGTCTAACGGGTAGAATTGCACAAGAGGCTATAACAGCAGCAAGCAGCAAAGCAGATTTTTAAGCGTGAAAGAGTGCAAACATAAAACAGTGCAGTAAGGCACAAATAAAAAACAGAGAGCTGTGTTTAGTCGCAACCTTGCACAATCATGTGGCAGATGATGTGCAAGCTGGTCGTGTGCCCAGATGTGAGCTGGTGCACAGGCCGTGAGCTTCAGCGAGTATTGTAGTCGACAGCACAAGCTAGGGAAGACAGTGAGTTAACAGCTTTGAAGAAGCACTTCCAAGTGTGTGAGAAAACATCCGAGAGGAGTGAGCTTACACTGTAATTTCTCCACACAGATTCACTCACATATATACGAGAGATGTGCGAAACAGAATAGTGAGTGAATCACAAACAAACACAATCATTGTTGTCTTTCGCACTGAGACATTAAAGAAGTGAAGTTAGACACGCACAACTGCGGGCTGATGTGCATAGTGTCTAGGAGTTCTTGCAGCCGAGGGTTGTCGGATCAGGTTGCAGGGGAGGCCGCTGTAATCAAAGTCTTCTAGTGGATCCTTTCCGTTGCGGAAGAAGGGGAGACGTAGGAGATGTTGGGGAAGTCTATAAAACCCACACGCCACAAGTTGGCTAGTTGGGCATCTACTCTAACAGGAGATTCAGCTCCGAACTTCCAGAAACAAATATGTTTGTTCTTTACAGCTTTCTGCATTGCATTGCATTCTCAACACACGCAAATATTTAAAACTGTTAAATAAGCTTTCGATTTCAGAGTTCAGTTTGGATTGTTTCCGCATGAATTTATTTCATACCCAAGCTATCAGTGCACTATCATTTCAAGAACACTGAGCTATTGCAGCTCAAGAAAGCAAAAGACCAGATCACACTTAATCCGGGCCAGCTCGCAGAGCTGCTGGTGCTGAATTGGTGCGATCCGGTTTCCTCGTTACGTGCTGGTTTTCCAAAAAATCCTTTAAATGCATATAACTTAAGGGCTCGGTGTCTAAAGCTGTATGAGAGCTCACATGATTTGTGGGAGAACTCATGAGATACCCCCCTTTTTGGGACCAACAATTGGTATCAAAGCAAGTTGTTCTTGAAACGTGCATTTTAAATCGAAAAATTTTTAACGTTTTAAAATATCTTCTGCTCTGATAGATTTTCTTTCGAAAGCTTGTCTGTGCTACAAAATGTTTTTAAACCTCAATCTACGAGGATAGGGGGAGTCATGTTTATTGAATTGCAGAGCAGTTTCTCGAAAGGAAAATGTAGCAATATCTGTTCTGACGAGATGATAGATTACGCGAGATCTGTGAACGTCAAGATCTCTACGTTTGGCAAAACTAAAACTTAGGGAAAATGGAAGAGATTCTATATATTGAATTCTCTATTACTCATCTGATCTAAAAAATGAGATTTTTTAGTAGCACATATCTGTTTTCAAAACCTCGTTTCATGCCTATTTTCGAAAAATATCATCCCTGCAAAATGTTTTCTTTTTGAAAAATAAAATTACCCCGTGCTCTATTTAGGGGGAGTTTTGTTTTAAATATTAAAGGGAAGAGAAGATTTCAGAACCCTTTTTGATTCCCACAAAAAGGGGGAGAAATAATTTGAAAAACATCTTCTTTTTGCGTTATGATTTTCTAGGTTTGGTGTTAATCAAAAAGAGGGAGATTGTTGGATCTGTAAAACAGATCACATCTGAATTTTGATGAACACAAAACCTGCTATTATATTTCTAAAAGTTTAATCAAGTGCGCATGTCGCAAACTAGTTCAGAACAGAAGATGTGTACCAAACAAGATCAAACGCAAAGATGTGTACCAAACAAGATCAAACGCAAGCTGGTTTCAGAACAGAAGACCAGCAGAACAGCCAAGCTGGTCAGCAGAAGACCAGTAGAAAAGCCAAGCTGGTCAGCACACTGTTAAGCTTGTCCAGCACATCCAAGCTGGATCACCAGCTCGCAGCAAGAGTAGCTTAGAAACCAGCTCAGAGAGCATACTAGAAAGAGCAAAGCAGTTTGAATATGAGTATTTACAAAGAATGGGTTAATCGAATTCAAACTGATTTTCCGTGATATCTACATCAAGACGGAGCACAAACTCAGAAATGGCAGCAACGCATTAAATAGTAGAATTCTCAAAGTCAACAAAGCTTGCAACATATTTAATGAGAAATGACACAAAGTACAACTTTGTCGGAACTTTACAGAAGCCTTTTTCAATGACTACAACTTTGTGGCTAACGGATAGAATTGCCAGGCTATAACAGCAACAAGAAGCAAATTATATTTTTAAGCGTGAAAGAGCGCAAACAGAAACCAGTGCAGTAAGGCACAAATCAGAAAGAGAGAGTTGTGTTTAGTCGCAACCTTGCACAATCATGTGACAGATGATGTGCAAGCTGGTCGTGTGCCCAGGTGAGCTGGTGCACAGGCCGTGAGCTTCAGCGAGTTATTGTAGTCGACAGCACAAGCTAGGGAAGACAGTGAGTTAACAGCTTTGAAGAAGTACTTCCCAGTATGTGAGAAAACATCCGAGAGGAGTGAGTTTACACTGTAAGTTCCCACACAGATTCACTCACATATATACGATAGATGTGCGAAACAGAATAGTGAGTGAATCACAAACAAACACAATCATTGTTGTCTTTCGCACTGAGACGTTAAAGAAGTGTGTGTAACATTTCTCACTGAGGCATAAAGAAGTGAAGTTAGACATGCGCAGCTTGCTCGGATCGGGTTGCAGCGGAGGCCGCTGCAATCAAAGTCTTCTAGTGGATCCTTCCCGTTGCGGAATAAAGGGAGACGTAGGAGATTCAGCTCCGAACTTCCAGAAACAAATCTGTTTGTTCTTTACAGCTTTCTGCATTGCATTTCATTCTCAACATACGCAAATAAGTAAAACTGTTAAATAAACTTTCGATTTTCAGAGTTCAGTTTGGGTTGTTTCCTCATGATTTATTTCATATCCAATCTGTTCTCGGTGCACTATCATTTCAAGAACACTGAGCTATTGCAGCTCAAGAAAGCAAAATACCAGATCGCACTTAATTCGGACCAGCTCGGAGGCTGGTGCAGAATTGGTGCGATCCGATTTCCTCGTTACGTGCTGATTTTTCGAAAATCTTTTAAATGCATGTAACTTAAGGGCTCGGTGTCTAAAACTGTATGAAAGCTCATATGAGTTGTGGGAGAACTAATGAGACACCCCCTTTTTGGGACCAACAATATCTAATTCTCATACCAAATGGACTCAAAGGGATATTTATGGTAAATTTAAAATTTAATATTTTATTCTATTTTTCTTTTGTCATGGAAAACATTAAGTTAGTTTCTAGCGCCGAAAAATATCTTGATATTAATAGATTATAAAGTTTATAGCATTTGTAACAAGGGAAAATTACATTTAAATGTTTTTTTTTTTGGTCATCTTGTTGGTAAATTTATTGTCTTAATCAATATTTTTTTTTTATTTTAGTTTTTTTCATGACTTATGCATATAAACATGCTTAATTTAAATAAAGAATCATGTTTCAAATATCATCACAGTTAACCAAGGTTATTTCCCTCGATTTCCAATCTGAAATGTAGGGTTTGTTAGTTTTTTTTTATTTTACAAATACATAATATTCCAACCACTAATTCGATTCGATTTGGTTTTATGACATTCGTCTGATTTTTATTGTCCAAAATATATATAAAGTAATTGTTGGATCTAGTTCTCTTGTACCCAAGATGCAACATAAGTTTTAAAATTTTAATTTTTTATATCAAATCTTGCGCACTCATACTGTGTAACAAACAATACATAGGGTGTTTATTGAATTTATACCTTTTGCCACTTGGCCACGACAGCGACTGTTCTGATTGTTTAAAGGGATATAGCACTTCAAGGTTGAAAAACGATCTTCCTGGGAAGCTCTCGTAAGTCAAGTTTCTCCCATTGTATCGCTTGATCTGGTTGGATAGGTGAGCCGTAAAATAGTGACGCCAGATCTTAACGGGTAATATTGTCTCAGCTGGGGTTAGGTCCAATAGTAGGGGAAAATATAAGACTGATTTCTAAAGGATGTGAGATAACACCATCAGTTTGGTAGGCACCAACCCGAACTTATGAGCCTAACAGCCCCGTCTTAATGCACACAATAGACGCGCTCTGTGCTGTCACATACAAAAGAAAATAAAGTTGCACATTTACTAGTTATACCTTTATGCCTAGTAATAAGAGCTTGATCATAAAAATTGATATCAGAACGAGGTCAAGGGTTTGATCTCCCAAAAAGCATATTTTTTATACTTCTTAGGGAGATGGGGGATTTTTAGGTTAAGTGTGCATGATTGAGTAGTACTAGGATTGGTGACCTCCTGGCTCTTGTACGTTAAGCTGTTGACATTATGCCTCTTGATTTGGTTGGCTAGATGACCTGTAAAATAGTTACGCCAGATTTTAATGGATAATACTATGTGGGGATAGGTTCGATGATAGATGAAAGAGTGATTGATCTCTAAATGATATGAGATAACACCAACAATTAGACGCACATCTCTCCGTACTCATGGGCTTAATAGCTCGATCCTAATACACACAATAGTTGCACTCTACAGTACCACATGTATAAGAACATAAAGTTACACCTTAACTAATAACTATAAATTTTTGTCTAGTGGTTAGTGCTTGATCTTAATAATTACATATTCTACTCAAAGCGTTTTAATAATTACTTCATATCTTCTCTCATAATATCTTATTCTCATACAAATGGACTCATAGAGATACTTATTGTAGATTTACATTTTAATATTTTATTCTACTTTTCTTTTTGTCATGGAAACTTTAAGATAAATTAGTTTCTAGCATTGAAAAATATCTTGATATTAATCGATTACACATATAGCTTATAGCATTTGCAATAAGGGAAATTACATCTAAATGTTTTTGTTTCGATAAATTTATTGTCTTAATCTTTATTTTTATTTTAGTCGTTTTCCCGACTTATGCATATAATCATGCTTATTTTAAATAAAAAATCATGTTGTAAAAATCATCTCATTTCACCAAGGTTATTTCCTCGATTTCCAATATGTTAGGATCGAAAAACAACCAGATTACATGCATTTTTTAAAAAATTATCTAAAAAACTAGTAGAAATAGTATCCAATGGAATTCTTTGGATACCCAATGAAGTAGCATAAGATGGATCTCGTATCCAGCTTATCTCCCACTGTCTGCTTCACATAAGCAGGACATCCCCAAATCCTCATAAATGAGTACTTGGGTGGTTTGCCCATCCATATCTCATACGGAGTTTTATCCACTGCCTTGGTGTGGACATTGTTCAACAACATTAACGCCGTTTCGAGCGCATAGCCCCAAAACGAGGTCGGAAGCTCAGTGAAGCTCATCATAGATCGAACCATGTCCAACAAGGTCCGATTACGACGCTCCGCTACACCATTGAGCTGTGTTGTGGCCGGAGGGGTCCACTGTGAGAGAATCCCATTCTCTTTCAGATAGTCTTGAAACTCAGTACTTAAGTATTCACCACCTCGATCAGATCGAAGTGCCTTAATACTTTTGCCTAATTGATTTTCTACTTCAGCCTTGAATTCTTTGAACCTTTCAAAGGATTTAGACTTGTACTTCATCAAGTACAAGTACCCGTACCTAGAGTAATCGTCGGTAAAGGTGATGAAGTATGTGTGACCATATTTAGTACCAATACTAAACGGGCCGCACACATCAGTATGGATCAAATCCAATAGGCCTTGGGCACGTTCACCCTTGCCCTTGAAGGATTGCTTGGTCATCTTTCCTTTCAGACAGGATTCACAAGTCGGTAGGGAGTTGATGTCTGACAGATCAAACAAATCACTCCTAACAAGCTTGTTCATCCTGCTTAGGGAAATGTGACCTAGCCTAGCGTGCCAAAGTTGTGTTGGGTTCAAGTTATCATGTTTCCGTTTAATCGTTGTTGTGTGTGTTTCGACATCGCGAGTTGGAACGTCTTTTAATCTTAAGGTGTATAGATCGTTTTCGCGTTCCCCAATTCCAATTAAACATTCATTCTTGTAAATATTGAAAATCGAATTAGCAAACATACAAGAATATCCATCTCTATCAAGCATAGGAA
>KQ993114.1:19129-30339 GCA_001598015.1 Dorcoceras hygrometricum | reverse complement strand
TCCTACCCTACATGCATCGGGGTCTCACCCAATCCCGCCGCCTGATGACCCCCAGTGAGTTGGCAAACGTGTCAAAACGCCTATCACGCATCGCAGATACTAGTCTCGAACTCGGGCGGCCTTATCCTCATTTTGACGGCCCAATCGACTAGGAACATGTTCAGAATACACAGTGACTATTAGATGTGTTTCATGATAGCCGTCATACCCACTATCACATCTAACATACACTTTAGTGTATTCTAGGTCTTTACTAAACACAATTGTTAATCATCATACAACACAATGAAAGTAAAGAATGCCATATAAATAAATGCGAATATCATATATAAACTCGGGCGGCCTTGTCCTCATTTTGACGGCCCAATCGACTAGGAACATGTTCAGAATACACAGTGACTATTAGATGTGTTTCATGATAGCCGTCATACCCACTATCACATCTAACATACACTTTAGTGTATTCTAGGTCTTTACTAAACACAATTGTTAATCATCATACAACACAATGAAAGTAAAGAATGCCATATAAATAAATGCGAATATCATATATAAAGATTGTTTCATACAAGAGTCTATAAACCCACACGCCACAAGTTGGCTAGTTGGGCATCTACTCTAACACTGATGTGGACAGAACGAAAGAAATCAGTTTGAACCAATTAATTCGGTCTTCGTATGTTTTTGTTCAAACTGCTTTGTTTGTCTGAGCTGGTCTGTCCAGATCTGGTTCCTCAACCGGTGTCCTCCCAGCTGGTTATCCTTCTTCTCTTCTTTTGAGCCATTTCGTGCTTCTTCTTTTAGCCGCATCTGCTCATCCGCTCTTGTTCTGTTCTTTCCCGCTTTTGAACAGCGCTAGGCTCCGGGCTTGTTTCCCAGCTGGTTTCCTTCCCAACTGGTTAATTTTTCCACTACAGGAGCCTTCTGCTTCCCCATCATCTCTCTCATAAGCATCCAGCTTGACTAGATCTCTTCGATCTGGTTCTTTTCTCCGAGCTGGTCTGCTACAGGTTGAGCTGGTTTGTCCTTAACCAGCTAGGGTCTTTTCTTCTCATCAAGAGCCCCTATGTTGCTTGATTGTCCTTGTTCCATTCAGACTCCTTGTCCAAACCTTCAGTAAGCACACAGTTTCTATCAACTGGTTGATTAAGATAGTTCTTCGAGGATACTTTAAACCTTATACTCGTAGAGCTGCAATCCAACACCAGTGATTATACAATAATCAGTTCCATTTCCTATTATGAACTGATTATTGTTACGCTTAGTGATCTGACCTGCACTTGATCACCGCCCTTGTCTATACATCGGTACTTGAACACTGCACTTGATCTGCACTTCAACTATTCTGCTCTTCATTTTATTGTGCTTGATCTTTGTGCCGCTCCTGCTCCAAGCTGGTGGACCAGCTTGGTGTTCCCTGTACTCTGGAAATAAACTACTGTACAAGCTTGGGCATCCCCTTACTGTTCCAGATAGATATCTTCAATTGGTCCAGCTCAGGCATCGTCTCACTGTTCCAGTTTTGATATCTTCATGTCTACTCCAGACTTAGCAAGCTGCGCATTTCACGTAGAGCGTTATTACAATAATAACAGATTTTGTGTGAATCAAAACTTAGATTATGATATGTAGAAACATATCTAACACAATCTAAAAGGTAGGATTTTTTAGGTTTTTATTTTACAAATACATAATAAAATATTCCAACCACTTAGTTCGATTTGATTTAGTTTTATAACATTCGTCCTATTTTTTCTATCCAAGATATATATAAAGTAATTCGTGGATCTAGTTCTCTCGTACCCAAGGTGCAACAGAAGTTTTATAATTACATTTTAACAATCAAAATCTTGCCACTTGGCCACAGCACTGACTATTCGAGTTATAAACTGATATAGCAACACAAGCTTGAAGAATGAACTTCCCCCGACATCTTATACACAACTAGATATCGAATTCCGTCACTTGAATGCACTAAAATCAAGTAAGATTTTTGAAGAGAACAATAGAGAAATAAAGAGGGATTGAACTTCAGCGAGGCGGTGCCAGAATTACACAACAAGGCAATGATGGTATGGACTTCTACGGCGAGGCGGCGGGGGTAGCGTGAAATCCTATGATACTGAGGGTTAAGATGACCTGTGTGAGAGAGAGAAGGAGTTTTGTGCTTAAGATTATGATTCAATTACAATTTTAGGATTAATAAAATCCTTTTAATCCCATCGGCTTACTTAAGTTGATAGATGGGCTCCGTCAGCTCCTACTTTAAGTCAATGATCGTGGTTTATCATATTCCCGATCAACAACCAGATACTACTGATCTTACGAGTTTATAAAGCTCGTTAAATGACATAACATTAAACTTTAACCATTGGACCTAAATATGGTAGGTTTACCTCCTTCGCAGTTCCTCTCTCAAACTCCTTCAAAATTGTTAAACTTTTTTACAAGCTTAGTATTGATCATTTCAAAATTTCTTTCTCAAAATTCAACTCATTGAATTATATTATCTCAATAGGAATGAAAAATTCAGTAATTTTATGACTCTCAATGGTTTAGGGATACAACTAGCATGTGTTATGTGATATCTGGGAGATTAGCATGAATTAATTACGTGGTCTATTTGGGTCTAGCATGGATCAGATCATGCGTGAGCTGATCCGAGTGGAACAGTTCAGAGATGAACTGCTTTGGTGAGTGTTTAGCTGGTTTTTTGGTCGGGAGCTGTTTTGGGGGAAACATCTTAGGAGCGAGAAGCTCTGGGAGGTTCCGTATAAGTGTAAGCTGACTTGAACTTGAGCATAAGCTGGATTCAGCTTGAGGATGTACTTGGTGCCCTGAGCTGAGTAGTCAGATCGCGGGTATGGTGCAGCTCTAATTAGTGGAGTCAGCTTAGGCGTAAGCTGATAGTAACGTCCCACTTAGTCAAGAGCTGCTTGTGATTTTCAGCTTAGGCGAGAGCTGTTCGTAGTTTTCAGGTCGGACGGGAGATGTTGTGGATGTCAGATTTGGAGAGAAGTGTTTGGAATGTGTGAGCTGACCAGTGTGTGATCTGGTTTGTTGAAGCGATCTGTTACTGCTGTGCTCGGTGTGAGCAGTTTCGTATGGTCAAATCAGGTGAGAACTGATCTAGTTCTTCTGTGCTGGAAGGTGCGTGACCTGCGTATGCGAAAGCTGATTGGTGCGCGAGAGTTGATTGGTGCGCAATAGCTGATTTGTGCGTGAGAGCTGTTTAATGCATGATCTGTCTGCGAGCGTGATCTATTTGTGTGCGCTAGCTGATTGTGTAAGCGTGTTGTGCTGTATGCCTAAGCTGTTATCAGATTAGAAGCTAGAGCTGGTTGGTGGCTACTGTAGATCAGATCATGGGAATGGAAGTTGTATATACTTAGACTTTGACCAAGTATTAGTTATTCTTCCCGACATTTAACATTTTCTTCACTTTGAGGCCTGAGCTTTTACTCAAAACCCTCGTTATTGTTCACCAAACCTTATCCTCTCCGATAGTCGGCAGTAGACGATGCAGCTTGGAGCAAGGTTGATATCTTTGAGTTACTCTCTTCAAACCCGTTCTTTCCCTACCAATCTTGGAGCCGTGGGTTGGCTGGAAGAGTGAGCGCGATGATAGTCTAGGCGTATGATTTTTCACAATTTCTGACGAAACGTTCTTCGATTTAGGTGGCGACTTCGGGTAAGTGCTAGTATTCATTCTTAGCTTTGATTAGAACCAGAAATCGTAATTGGGGTGTAGGTTCGAGCTGATAGCTCCCGGATCTCTTTCAATCATAGTCTATCCCAAGCTGATTTTGTATAGTTGAGCAGGTTTCAGCCCGATGGTCGATTGAGCGTCCCTGTCGAGATTTCTCCATGAGAGTTGGGGAAGCAGAGTAAGGCTGGCCAGAGCTGAGTGTTTCAGGTGCATGAGCTGTCTCGTGTTGGTGTTCATCTCTTCTTGCGAGCTGTTTGACGTACTGTTTGTCAAGAATTGAGGTATGGATCGGAACTGGGAACTTATAACTTTTGTAGAATATGAGTACATGCTCTGTGCTGTTACGTGTTGTGTGATCTATTCTTTCTTTGCTGCTTTATTTATTTGTTGATCATGCCATGACATAGAATGCATACATTTGTCATATTGAGCCTTGAAATTCGTTGAAAGGCGATGCATTCTTAATTGAGATGAATTTCTTCCTCGTGGTGTGCTTTGTTGATGATCTTGCTCACGAGGTTAATTGTATTCTTATTTCTATATTATGAGAACTTGGCCTGCATTTTGGTATCAGGGCTTAATTGGGATAAGCTCGATTCTTTTTCTATCACACTCGAGTCTAGGCACAGTGATTGTCCTCATGTATGTGCTTGAATACTTGTTTTACCTGCTTTTGTATTTACCTCTGAGTGTCTCGTATATACCGTCGAGGAGGAGAAGTAGAGCTGCTAGGCAGGTGGTAGGTGAGTCTATCGCCCCTGATAGTGAGGAGGATGTGGCTCAACCGAGTGTTCCTATGAGACGTCATTCTAGACAGACCGAGGTTGAGGTGGAGCATTTGACTCGACAGATTGATGATATGGAGCTGGTCCTGGCTAGGTTCCAGCGGATGAATCCTCCTACCTTCACTGATGCTGAGGGTGGACTTGCAGTCGAGGGATTGATTGAGCACATGGATGGACTGTTTGACCGTGTGCGCTATGATTAGGAGAGGATATTAAGCTTGGCCATGTTTCAGTTAAGAGTTCATGCGAAGAGTTGGTGGAAGGGTGCTTCCCGAGCGATGTCAGAGATGGGTATGGTGATCTCGTGGGAGAGCTTTTGTGCCGCTTTTCGTCGGGAGTACATTCTTGAATCGTACAACAATGCAAGGAGCGGGAGTTTAACTTGGTGTAAGGGAATCTGAAGGTGGCCGTGGCCGAATATGCTAGACAGTTTTCTTCCCTTCTCTCCTATGCCCTCACGTTGCTGGCCAAGAAACGGTGAAGCGGAACAAATTTTTGGAGCGTTTGACGCCGGATCTTTTCCATTGGTGTTAACAGGTTCCCCATCTACCTATGCTGATGCCGTTGTCAGGCCTCGTGCTCACAACAGAGAATAAAACACGCAAACACAAGCGGAAGCTACTAAAAAGCGGGTAAAAATTTTGCTTTTGGCCTGACTGTTTAAAACGATATAATTAAAAATACAACGATACTCAAAATAGATATCCCAGTTTACAAAACCCATCAACCAAAGGCTACTACAAACAATAAGGCATCACAGAAAATGGTATCCCCTGGCTATCAGCCAGTTCTAATAGCCTAAGCATCACCCCGGGACATCCCACCCGCGGTTACCAGTGCACATAAATGATATACATAACTGAGACACTCTAACCACCTCCTGGGGCACCTCCAGCTCGATTAAACCCACGACCAGCTGCAAAACCTGGATTCCCTGAAAACAACACAGACAACAAAACAACCAAGCCCCAGAGGGACATGGGATCAAACCCCAATACGGAGAGCAACTATAAAACAGCAGTAAACAGCAAGAATAAAATGCAGATGCTATGCATGAGACTAGGGACAACAGCCAAAGGCTACAACCAAGGAAGGGAGCCAAAGAACTCAATGCACAGCTTAACTGAATCTGCAATAGATATGTGTGGCCACGGTGAGTGCAGAACACGTGGGAGCTACCCACTCGGCCCTACTCGCCCACCAATACCAGATGCATCAATAGCTCAACCTGCCGTTGCCCAACCTATGAACTGTGGTAGTTAGCCACTCGATGCATAGGGGCTAACAAATCCCAGCAGGGAGATGAGAGTGCGGAAATCACCGCTCGCCCTCGCATCCTGGTAAGAAAACAGAGCAACAACAACGAAAACAATGCCTGCAATAGCTGGAATGGAATGCCAATGCGTGTATGCACAATTACAACAACCAGCATATAAAATATGCACAACAATCATACACGACAGTGAGCAACTAACAACCAGCACATGGCAATTCCACAGAATAGCAATCTCACAATTTATCCAAGCCATAACCTCGCTGTAATACAAGTTCCAAATCCGTACCTTAATTCTGTGCACAATTACACAACAAAGGATCCCGAGAGATCTGGTTTAGAACCTGCTAAACACACAACGTACAAAAAATAAATCTCACGGGTCACAGGCACAGAACTCACGGCTGGGAGTCATACACTCAAACCAGCGATTTATCATCCTACTCAACAACTCAACATGAATTTTAATATAAAGTCTAAGGCTAAGATCTCAACAGAAAATCGAAGTTCTACCTGCGCGCACAAACACACAGCCGAAGACAGCAACTTCGCGATCTCACTCTAGCCAACAACAGCCTCCAAGAATGGTATAGAATGAAAGAGCTTCACGAGAGGAGTCCAACGCTACCTCTAACGTACCAAACGGTGACCGGAAACGACGAAAATTGCCGGAGAAATACTACGGTGAACAGTGTTCTAGGGTTCGAAGCGAAGAACAACAATCGGGAGAAAATATCGCTAAGTTTGGAAATCTGATAATCCAGTCGAAGACAAAGTCTCCCAATATATATAAGCTTCTCACCAGCTGACAGCAGCAAGAACAACTCCACCGACAAAACCAGTCGACAATACAAAGAAACCAACCAGCAGGCACTGCTGTTGACACAATCAGCTCTCGCAAAACCAATCAACAGCTGAATCTCACAAACAACGCTAAACAAAACGGTGTCGCATCAACTTAACCAAACGACGTCGTATAGAACACGTCATCATATCTGTCGACAGCTGATCACCTAAACTAGCAGCTGGATGAAATAGCGCATCAGATCTCTCAACAGTAAACATATAACGCAACTACCAGCTGATACTCAAAATGCTGCGTTTCAACTAAATAAAACGGCGTCGTATAACCCAACAACTGATCGCTACTAAAGGCAAACACACCAACTGCTGAATTCCCAAAACGACGTAGTCAACAGCTGAATCTCACAAACAACGCTAAACAAAACGGTGTCGCATCAACTTAACCAAACGATGTCGCATAGAACACGTCATCATATCTGTCGACAGCTGATCACCTAAACTAGCAGCTGGATGAAATAGCGCATCAGATCTCTCAACAGTAAACATATAACGCAACTACCAGCTGATACTCAAAATGCTGCGTTTCAACTAAATAAAACGGCGTCGTATAACCCAACAACTGATCGCTACTAAAGGCAAACACACCAACTGCTGAATTCCCAAAACGACGTAGTTTCAATCCTCAAATAGAAACACGCTAACAAAACTACCAGCTGGTTCCTGTTTACTAAAACTTCATCGCTTTAGGGTCCTTAGCGCTGTCTGACTGATTTTACAACTAAAATGCCAACTGCTGACAGACTTCACCAAATGCTAATACGACGGCGTATAGATCTCCTGCGACAACTGACACCAGCTTTCACCAAAAAATCCCGATTTCTAACACAACACCAAAATTACGGGAATTTTCCAGAATTGCTCTAAAACAGATTAATCCAACAACTAATCTTTATTTAAATTCAGGTCTCACATTTCTCCCCCACTAAAAATGATTTCGTCCTCGAAATCAAACAACAGTTCTGGAAAAACATCTCAACAGCAAGATACAAAACCGAAATCCGCCTAACACAAGGCCAAGAGTTCAAGATAACTGGGCAAACAATTAACAACAACTAGGGAAGAAATACAACCAGAAGCTACAAACTACTGGAAGTCTAGCACCACAGCTATTCAAACAGATGCGGCCACTCATGCTGCATCTTTTCTTCCAGCTCCCAAGTAGCTTCTTCCCTACCATGTTTGCTCCATTGCACCATCACCAACGGAATGGTCTTATTCCTCACTAGTTTCTCTTTTCTATCTAGGATCTGCAAGGGGTATTCCTGGTAACTCAACGTCTGATCTAGCTCAACCTCGTCAGTTCTAAGCACATGAGACGGATCTGGCTCATACTTCCTCAACATGGAAACATGAAAGACATAATGTAGAGAAGATAATTCCGGAGGCAACAACAGCCGATACGCTAACGGGCCAATCCTTTCGACAATTTCATACGGTCCGACGAAATGAGGGGCTAACTTTCCCTTGTGTCCAAAGCGCATAACACTGCGAAACGGAGAAACCTTGAGAAATACCTGATCACCAACCTATAACTCTAGAGGTCGACGCCTCTTATTCGCATAACTGGATTGGCGATCCTGGGCAGCTTTCATTCGCTGTCGAATTAGATCAACATGATCCTTCATTTGCTGCACAAAGTCTGGGGCAGATAGCTGCTTCTCCCCCACTTCTTCCCAACATACCGATGATCTGTACTTTCTGCCATCAAAGCCTCAAACGGCGCCATGCCAATCGTCACTTGATAGCTGTTATTGTAAGAAAACTCACTAAAGCAACGCGTCTTGCCAGCTACCTCCGAAATCCAACACAACAGCGCGTAACATATCCTCCAATGTCTGGATAGTTCTCTCAGATTGGCCATCTGTCTGGGGGTGATACGCGGTGCTCATAGCCAATATGGTACCCAAATCTGTTTGCAAACTATTCCAAAACGTGGAAGTAAACCGCGGATCTCGGTCAGAAACAGTCGAAACAGGCACACCGTGCAGTCTAACAACAAAATCAATGTACAGATTTGCCATCTTCTTCAACGAGAAGGTCATCCCATAGGGAATAAAATGTGCAGACTTCGACAGACGGTCTATAACCACCCAAATAGCATCACATCCTCTGCTGGAAAGAGGCAGATGCATCACGAAATCCATAGCAATGTGCTCCCAATTCCATTGGCTTCAAATCAATGAGATTAGGCACAACCATCCTGCCACAAAACCTCAAGCAACCATCAGAAGAAACAGAATAATCTTCAAGTTCTCCAGCCCTGACCTTTAACTTCAACTCGTGGATGGAAGGATCAGTCCTTTGAGCTGCTCGAATAGTCGAAACAATTTGCGGCTCTACTTGAAAAGAAGAAACCACAACATAATCTTCAGCCGGTCAAAATCTCCAACCAGTAGTATTAAGATGCTCCTGATCTTTAGAGATATACAATGAATCAAGCATCTCACTAGCTTTCCTGCTCAAAGCATCGGCCACTACGTTCGACTTCCCAGGCTGATACTTGATCTCGCAATCAAAGTCCTTTAGCAGCTCCATCCAACGACGTTGTCTCATATTCAAATCAGGCTGCGAAAACAAATACTGCAAACTTTTGTGGTCCGAGTACACCACAAATTGCTCGCCATACAGGTAATGACGCCAGATCTTCAACGCAAAGACCACGGCTGCAAGCTCCAAATCATGGACTGGATAACGAGTCTCATGCGGTTTTAACTGCCGCGAGGCATACGCAATGACTCGACCATTCTGCATCAAAACACATCCCAATCCATTGAGCGAAGCGTCAGAACAAACAACAAAACCACCTGATCCGGATGGCAGAGCTAACACAGGTGCAGTAGTCAGTTTCTCCTTGAGCAATTGAAACGTCTCGCATTGCTCAGTCCACACAAACCGCTTGTCCTTCTGAGTCAATTGAGTCATCGGTTTTGCTATGCTAGAAAATCCTTCAATAAAACGACGATAATATCCAGCCAGACCCAAGAAAATGCGAATCTCTGACACATTCCTGGGACGCTCCCAGTTCAGAACAACATCAACCTTACTGGGATCCACAGAAATCCCCTCGACTGAAATAACATGACCCAAGAAAACGACGCGATCCAGCCAAAAACCGCATTTGGAGAATTTAGCATACAGCTGCTGGTCTCTCAGCGTCTGAAGGACAATTCGTAAATGCTCCTTATGCTCCAAATGAGTCTTAGAGTATACCAAGATGTCGTCAATGAACACTATCACAAACTGATCTATGAACTCTCTGAAGACCCGGTTCATCAGATCCATAAAGACTGCAGGCGCGTTGGTCAACCCAAACGGCATAACCAAGAACTCAAAGTATTCGTACCTTGTACGAAAAGTAGTCTTTGCGACATCTTGATCTCTTACCCTCAGCTGATGATACCCTGAACGCAAGTCAATCTTGGAATACACCGCAGAACCTTGCAGCTGATCAAACAGATCATCGATCCTGAGTAAAGGGTACTTGTTCTTGACAGTTGCTTTATTCAACTGGCAAAAATCAATGCACATCCGCATTGAGCCATCCTTCTTCTTCACAAAGAAAATGGACGCTACCCACGACGACATGCTAGTTCGGATGAAACCTTTCTCCAGCAAATCGTCCAACTGTACCTTGAGTTCTCTCAACTCCGCAGGCGCCAAACGATACGGGGAATGAGAAATCGGAGCTGTGCCAGGCACCAGCTCTATGCTGAAGTCAATCTCCCTCCTAGGAGGAAAACCAGGAATCTCCTCCGCTGAAATAACATGACCCAGAAAACGACGCGATCCAGCCAAAACCCACAATTGGAGAATTTAGCATACAGCTGCTGGTCTCTCAGCTTCTGAAGGAAAATTCGTAAATGCTCCTTATGCTCCAAAGGAGTCTTAGAGTATACCAAGATGTCGTCAATGAACACTATCACAAACTGATCTATGAACTCTCTGAAGACCCGGTTCATCAGATCCATAAAGACTACAGGCGCGTTGGTCAACCCAAACGGCATAACCAAGAACTCAAAGTATCCGTACCTTGTACGAAAAGTAGTCTTTGCGACATCTTGATCTCTTACCCTTAGCTGATGATACCCTGAACGCAAGTCAATCTTCGAATACACCGCAGAACCTTGCAGCTGATCAAACAGATCATCGATCCTGGGTAAAGGGTACTTGTTCTTGACAGTTGATTTATTCAACTGGCGAAAATCAATGCACATCCGCATTGAGCCATCCTTCTTCTTCACAAATAAAATGGGCGCTACCCACGACGACATGCTAGTTCGGATGAAACCTTTCTCCAGCAAATCGTCCAACTGCACCTTGAATTCTCTCAACTCCGCAGGCGCCAAACGATACGGTGAATGAGAAATCGGAGCTGTGCCAGGCACCAGCTCTATGCTGAAGTCAATCTCCCTCCTAGGAGGAAAACCAGGAATCTCCTCCGGGAACACATCGAGAAAATGTCGCACCACGGGAACGTCACTGAGCTGCACACGAGAAGAAGAAGACGCATCCAAAGCGTAAATCATGAAACCAGCATTCCCTAAGGGCAACAAACTGAACATCTCCATCGCTGAGACTA
>KQ993114.1:1663-18441 GCA_001598015.1 Dorcoceras hygrometricum | reverse complement strand
GCAGGAAAATCGAAAACAAGACATGTACCTCCAATCACCCTGCTCGGTGTCTCCTCTGCCTGCTCCCTAGTAATGGCATTGGCCTGAGCATGCTGATGTCCAGAATAGAACGGCTGAGACGACTGTCCGAATCGTGACGGACCAGGCTGTTGGAACGGCCTGAACTGAGTCTCCCCAATCTTGGGCTGCTGAAACGGAGGGGAACGACCCCTAGACTGTCCTCCACGACCCTGAAACGGGGCTACGGCCTGCTACGATCCAGCTGACGGACACAACCTAGCGAAGTTCCCAAACTGACCACAGATATGGCAAGAGCCCTGAACACCGACACATTGGGTCGATGGATGCTTGCCACCACAATAACCACAAAACTCAGCCCGAGAACCACTGCTACTCGAGCTACCTGAACCAGACAAACCAGAACCAGACTTCTTCTTGAACTGTTGACCGCGGGGTCGAAACCTCTGACGGCCAGACTGCTGTGCCACCTGCGGCTGCTGCTGCTTCTGGGGCTGATGGGTTGACTGGGAGGACTGTGAAGACTGCGCTCCCTGACCAGCAGAACGACCACCCTGCGCTATTAACTGCCTACGAGCACGACGGCTCCTCAAACCCTCCTCAATATCAATAGCATTATCAACTGCTTCAGCATAAGTCTTGGGTTTTCTTGTCAGCACCATCTGATACAGCTCCTCGTTCAAACCCTCTAAAAATCTGGTCCTCTTGGCCCTCTCCCGGCCAGAAACATGAGGGAAGTACGCCAAAAAAGAAGAAAACATCCTAGCATACTCTCGAACAGACATCGTGCCCTGCTCCAAGTGATCAAACTCCCGCTCACGGGCATTCACATAAGACTCAGGGACATACTCCTGCCTAAAAGTCTCGCAAAAGCTGTCCCAAGTAATCCCAACGCCAGTCTCCAACAAAGTACTAGAAGCACCTCGCCACCAGCGCTCTGCACCCTTCCTAAGCTGGAGGGTCACCAAACTCAACCGAAGCTCGTTGTCATACTGGACACGATCGAAAAGACCAGTAATGTTCCAAAGCCACGAATATGCATCCTCGCTCGACTCATCGCCATTAAAGTCCTAGGGATTCATCCTCTGAAACCTTGCTATCACAACATCCATTCTCTCCACAGGGGTAGTCAAGTCACCAACTTCCTCCTCCTCATCGTACCTACTACGAGTACGACTAGGAGCACTACGCCGATCCTCGTTATATCCTGCCGATTCCTCAAACTGCCCCCTATCTCTACCACGACGTCTAGGCGGCATCTAAGAATACACTCAATAGGATAAGGCAACAGAGAACAGATACAGCATAGATATCACAACAACAAGCAGCACATAATCACATAGGTCAAGCACATCCAACACACGACACTGTGCAGAAAATGGTATCCCCTGGCTATCAGCCAGTTCTAATAGCCTAAGCATCACCCCGGGACATCCCACCCGCGGTGATACCAGTGCACATAAATGATATACATAACTGGGACACTCTAACCACCTCCTGGGGCACCTTCAGTTGGATTAAACCCACGACCAGCTGCAAAACCTGGATTCCCTGAAAACAACACAAGCAACAAAACAACCAAGCCCCAGAGGGACATGGGGTCAAACCCCAGTACGGAGAGCAAATATAAAACAGCAGTAAACAGCAAGAATAAAATGCAGATGCTATGCATGAGACTAGGGACAACAGCCGAATGCTACAACCAAGGAAGGGAGCCAAAGAACTCAATGCACAGCTCAACTGAATCTGCAATAGATATGTGTGGCCACGGTGAGTGCAGAACACGTGGGAGCTACCCACTCGGCCCTACTCGCCCACCAATACCAGATGCATCAATAGCTCAACCTGCCGTTGTCCAACCTATGAACTGTGGTAGTTAGCCACTCGGCGCATAGGGGCTAACAAATCCCAGCAGAGAGATGAGAGTGCGGAAATCACCGCTCGCCCTCGCATCCTGGTAAGAAAACAGAGCAACAACAACGAAACAATGGCTGCAATAGCTGGAATGGAATGCCAATGCGTGTATGCACAATTACAACAACCAGCATATAACATATGCACAACAATCATACACGACAGTGAGCAACTAACAACCAGCACACGGCAATTCCACTGAATAGCAATCTCACAATTTATCCAAGCATAACCTCGCTGTAATACAAGCTCCAAATCCGTACCTTAATTCTGTGCACAATTACCACAACAAAGGAGCCCGAGAGATCTGGTTTAGAACCTGCTAAACACACAACGTACAAAACATAAATCTCACGGGTCGTAGGCACAGAACTCACGGTTGGGAGTCATACACTCAAACCAGCGATTTATCATCCTACTCAACAACTCAACAGGAAGCTTAATATAAATGCTAAGGCTAAGATCTCAACAGCAAATCGAAATTCTACCTGCACGCACAAACACACAGCTGAAGACAGCAACTTCGCGATCTCACTCTAGCCAACAACAGCCTCCAAGAATGGTATAGAATGAGCTTCACGAGAGGAGTCCAACGCTACCTCTAACGTATCAAACGGTGACCGAAAACGACGGAAATTTCCGGAGAAATACTACGGTGAACAGTTTTCTAGGGTTCGAAGCGAAGAACAACAATCGGGAGAAAATATCGCTAAGTATGGAATCTGATAATCCAGTCGAAGACCAAGTCTCCCAATATATATAAGATTCTCACCAGCTGACATCAGCAAGAACAACTCCATCGACAAATCCAGTTGACAATACAAAGAGACCAACCAGCAGGCACTGCTGTTGACACAATCAACTCTCGCAAAACCAATCAACAGTTGAATCTCACAAACAACGCTAAACAAAACGGTGTCGCATCAACTTAACCAAACGACGTCGCATAGAACACGTCATCATATGTGTCGACAGATGATCACCTAAACCAGCAGCTGGATGAAATAGCACATCAGATCTCTCAACAGTAAACATATAACGCAACTACCATCAGATACTCAAAACTCTACGTTTCAACTAAATAAAACGGCGTCGCATAACCCAACAGCTGATCGCTACTAAAGGCAAACACACCAACTGCTGAATTCCCAAAACGACGTAGTTTCAATCCTCAAATAGAAACACGCTAACAAAACTACCAGCTGGTTCCTGTTTACTAAAACGTCGTCGCTTTAGGGTCCTTAGCGCTGTCTGCTGATTTTACAACTAAAATGCCAACTGCTGACAGACTTCACCAAATGCTAATATGACGGCGTATAGATCTCCTGCGACAACTGACACCAGCTTTCACCACAAAATCCCGATTTCTAACACAACACCAAAATTATGGGAATTTTCCAGAATTGCTCTAAAACAATAAAAAACGCAAACACAAGCGGAAGCTACTAAAAAACGGGTAAAAATTTTGCTTTTGGCCTGACTGTTTAAAACGATATAATTAAAAATACAACGATACTCAAAATAGATATCCCAGTTTACAAAACCCATCAACAAAAGGCTACTACAAAAAATAAGGCAGCACAGAAAATGTTATCCCCTGGCTATCAGCCAGTTCTAATAGCCTAAGCATCACCCCGGGACATCCCACCCGCGGTGATACCAGTGCACATAAATGATATACATAACTGGGACACTCTAACCACCTCCTGGGGCACCTTCAGTTGGATTAAACCCACGACCAGCTGCAAAACCTGGATTCCCTGAAAACAACACAGGAAACAAAACAACCAAGCCCCAGAGGGACATGGGGTCAAACCCCAGTACGGAGAGCAAATATAAAACAGCAGTAAACAGCAAGAATAAAATGCAGATGCTATGCATGAGACTAGGGACAACAGCCGAATGCTACAACCAAGGAAGGGAGCCAAAGAACTCAATGCACAGCTCAACTGAATCTGCAATAGATATGTGTGGCCACGGTGAGTGCAGAACACGTGGGAGCTACCCACTCGGCCCTACTCGCCCACCAATACCAGATTCATCAATATCTCAACCTGCCGTTGCCCAACCTATGAACTGTGGTAGTTAGCCACTCGGCGCATAGGGGCTAACAAATCCCAGCAGAGAGATGAGAGTGTGGAAATCACCGCTCGCCCTCGCATCCTGGTAAGAAAACAGATCAACAACAACGAAACAATGGCTGCAATAGCTGGAATGGAATGCCAATGCGTGTATGCACAATTACAACAACCAACATATAACATATGCACAACAATCATACACGACAGTGAGCAACTAACAACCAGCACACGGCAATTCCACTGAATAGCAATCTCACAATTTATCCAAGCATAACCTCGCTGTAATACAAGCTCCAAATCCGTACCTTAATTCTGTGCACAATTACCACAACAAAGGAGCCCGAGAGATCTGGTTTAGAACCTGCTAAACACACAACGTACAAAACATAAATCTCACAGGTCGTAGGCACAGAACTCACGGCTGGGAGTCATACACTCAAACCAGAGATTTATCATCCTACTCAACAACTCAACAGGAATCTTAATATAAATGCTAAGGCTAAGATCTCAACAGCAAATCAAAATTCTACCTGCACGCACAAACACACAGCTGAAGACAGCAACTTTGCGATCTCACTCTAGCCAACAACAGCCTCCAAGAATGGTATAGAATGAGCTTCACGAGAGGAGTCCAACGCTACCTCTAACGTATCAAACGATGACCGAAAACGACGGAAATTTCCGGAGAAATACTACGGTGAACATTTTTCTAGGGTTCGAAGCGAAGAACAACAATCGGGAGAAAATATCGCTAAGTATGGAATCTGATAATCCAGTCGAAGACCAAGTATCCCAATATATATAAGATTCTCACCAGCTGACAGCAGCAAGAACAACTCCATCGACAAATCCAGTTGACAATACAAAGAGACCAACCAGCAGGCACTGCTGTTGACACAATCAACTCTCGCAAAACCAATCAACAGCTGAATCTCACAAACAACGCTAAACAAAACGGTGTCGCATCAACTTAACCAAATGACGTCGCATAGAACACGTCATCATATGTGTCGACAGATGATCACCTAAACCAGCAGCTGGATGAAATAGCACATCAGATCTCTCAACAGTAAACATATAACGCAACTACCATCAGATACTCAAAACTCTACGTTTCAACTAAATAAAATGGCGTCGCATAACCCAACAGCTGATCGCTACTAAAGGCAAACACACCAACTGCTGAATTCCCAAAACGACGTAGTTTCAATCCTCAAATAGAAACACGCTAACAAAACTACCAGCTGGTTACTGTTTACTAAAACGTCGTCGCTTTAGGGTCCTTAGCGCTGTCTGCTGATTTTACAACTAAAATGCCAACTGCTGACAGACTTCACCAAATGCTAATACAATGGCGTATAGATCTCCTGCGACAACTGACACCAGCTTTCACCACAAAATCCCGATTTATAACACAACACCAAAATTATGGGAATTTTCCAGAATTGCTCTAAAACAGATTAATCCAACAACTAATATTTATTTAAATTCAGGTCTCACAGCCGTGAACTGAGCGATCAATATTGAGGAGGGTCTTTTGAATAGGCAATCTCAGCTGGACAGAGTTTTTATCCTGTGCCTTCTGGGACGCATTCTTCTCAACCTCCTTAGGCACCAGAGTCTTCGAATCGTCAGAGGTTTAGGTCGAGATGGAAAAAATTCAAGAGGACGGGTTGGAGTTCATTTGGTTCGGACAGTTCTGGTGGAGCGAGTTCGAGGGAAATGATCTGTGGTTAGTGCAGTGGCAGGTATCTGACTTCTCAGTGTCTTGGAATGAAGGGCACTTACGATACTTGTGGGCAGGGTGCACACTTTGCGAGGGTGTGTCCTTCTGTCAGGGGATAATGCTCAAATCTGTCGCATCAAAGTTCTTCTGAAGGTTCTTCGAGGAGACCGCATTCCCCTGCTCAGTCCCAGCAATCAGGTTTTCAGCCACCGAAGGCTTCTAGGTTCAGAGGGCCTTCTCAAACTCAGCACTCGGGACCTCAGCGGGCTCAAGTGAATGTGATGACGATGGAGCAAGCTGAAGTTATGTATGGAGGAGTTATTGCGGGTACTTGCCTTATTATTTATTATCCTGCACAAGTTTTATTTGACACTGGAGCATCACGCTCATTTATATCTGATCTGTTTGTGTATGAGTATGGGTTGATTTCTACCCCTTTGTGTGATGTTGTGTCTGTTGCTACTCCGGTGTGAGTTTGATGTCCCGTGAGATAGTGCCGAATTGTGTTGCTAAGTTTGATGAGAATGCGCTGGTGTTGGATTTGATTTTGTTGCAGATACGAGATTTTGACTGTATCTTAGGTATGGATGTGTTGTCTAGTTTCCGGGATACAGTTGATTGTTTCCATGGCGTGGTGAAGTTTCTCAATCTGGAGAGAAGTGGGATTATTATGGTCCTGATTCTAGATCTAGGATCCCACTGGTGTCGGCTATGAAGATGTTTCGCTTATTGTTGCTTGAGAACTCAGGATATATGATTTATTCTTTGGATGCGACTTCTGAACTGCGATTATAGTTTGGTGACATCCCTATTATTCGAGAGTTCCCTGACATCTTTCCAGATGATATTCCTAGATTTCCTTTGAAACAAGAGATTTATTTCAGCATTGAGTTGGCACCAGGGACTACCCCGATTTCTAGAGCTCCTTGGCTCCACCTGAATCGAGGGAACTTAAGGATCAGTTGAAAGATCTGTTAAAGAAGGGCTTCATTAGGCCAACTATGTCACCTCGGGGAGCTCCGTCTTGTTTAAGAATAAATATGGGTCGATGAGAATGTGCATTGATTTTAGGCAATTGAACAAAGATACAATGAAGAACAAGTATCTGTTTCCAAGGATTGATGAATTTTTGGATCAGTTGCAGGGATCAGTGGTGTACTAAAAGATTGATTTGTGTTTCGGTTATCATCAGTTGAGGATCCGGGATGAGAATGTTTTGAAGACAGCCTTCCGAACTAGGTATGGACATTATGAGTTTCTGGCGATACCTTTTGGATTGACGAATATCCCTGTTGTTTTCATGTATCTGATGAACCAAGTTTTCAGTGAGTACATTGACTGCTTTGTGATCGTCTTTATCGACAATATATTGGTCTGTCGTGGACCAAGAGGGAGCACGGGGAGTACTTTAGTTTAGTATTTCAGACTTTGAGAGACTCACAGTTGTATGTCAGGTTCTCCAAATGTGAATTTGGCAAGATCAAGTAGTCTTTTTGGGTCATGTTATCTCGTCTCAGGGTATTTCAGTGGATCCTAGTAAAATTGAGACGGTAATAAACTGGGAGGGCCCCAAGAATTTATCTGAGATTCGTAGTTTCTTAGGCTTGGCGGGCTATTATAAACGTTTCATTGAGGGATTTTCTACAATAGCCAGGCTGATGACATAGCTGACCCAGAAGGATAGGAGGTTTTTTTGGACAAATTTGTGAGTCCAGCTTTCTGACGCTGAAAAATAAGTTGACTACTGCTCATGTGTTGGCTTTATCGTCAGGATAGGGAGGTTTTGTGGTGTGCTCCGATGCTTCATTGAGTGGTTTGGGTTGTATTTAGATGCAGAACGGGAGAGTAATAGCTTATGCATCTCGATAGCTGAAGCCTCACGATACTAGATATCTCGTTCATGACTTGGAGTTGGATGCCATCGTTTTTGCCTTGAAGATTTGGTGCCACTATTTGTATGAAGAGCAATTTGTGATCTTCACTGACCACAAGAGTTTGAGGTATATCTTTACTCAGTCCGATCTTAATATGAGACAACGTCGATGGATGGAGTTGCTCAAGGACTTTGATTACGAGATTCAGTACCAGCCTGGGCTAGTGAATCTTGTTGCAGATTCTTTGAGTACGAAAGCCCATCCTGCGATGCTGGCATCGTTGAGCATTTCGAAGGTCCACGAGAATTTGGGAACTTCAGGATGAATTTTTCATCCTGGTGATGATTTCTTTGTAGTTTCTTCATTTCAGGTTGAACCCCAGATCATTGTGGACATTAGAGCAGCACGGAGAACTGACCCATATGTTCATGATTTAAATTTGAAAGCCCAATCAGGTCAGTCTGATGATTTTACCGTTGTTTCTGATGGTTGTTTTAGGTTTCGAGGGAGATTGGTGGTTCCAACTTGATCTATTTGAGGGATACCGTCTTGAAAGATCCATTCTAGTCGCCGTAGCGTGCATCCGCGTGAGAAAAAGATGTACCATGCCTTGAGATCTTACCAGTGGTGGGAAGGCATGAAGAGCGATATTTCCGAATTCGTGGCTCGATGCTTGAATTTCCAACAGGTCAAGGCTGACCTAGTGGTATGATTCAGATTTAGAGATGCTCCAATGGAATTGGGAGCACATATGGATTAAGTTATCCATTTACCTCGTTCTAGTCGAGGTTGTGATTCAGTTTGGGTAGTGGTTGATAGACTGTCTGATTCACCCCACTTTATTTCCTATGACATGACGTGTTCTATGAAGAATATGGCGAGACTGTACGTCGAACATCTGGTAATATTGCATGGCGTGCCGGTTTTTATAGTGTCCGGCAGGGATCCTAGGTTTACTTCCCAATTCTGGAAGAGATTGCAGGCAGCTTTGGGGTCTAGATTGGCTATTAGTACGGCGTATCACTCCCAGACAGATGACCAATCTGAGCGGACCATACAAACTTTAGAGGATATGTTGCGAGCTGTTGTTAGGATCGGAAAACAAGCTCAGCAGTTCAGAAGGGGGGGTGAATGAACTTCTTTGCTAATTTTTCTTAAAAACAGATTTTAAAATATTTTACATCTTGATGCAAAACTCTAAGCCGAGTTACCAGCTTGGAGGTTCTCAGTGATATGTTGTTGTCTCGTGTAATAAAAATGTTTTATGCGGAAAGAACACGATTCAACAGTGAACAGATAAGCAAATGCGTAAATGTAAATATAAGGAGTAGAGGGATTTGTTTTTGGAAGTTCGGAGTTAATTATCCTACGTCTCCCCTTCTTCCTCAACGGAAAGGATTTTCACTAGAATATTTGGTTAATAAAACTCCTTGTACAAACCTGATCCAATATCCAGCAGCTGCAAAAACTCCTAGCACGCAACCAAGAACTCAGACACGCGATCTGGTTTGATATACAATGAATGCAGCTCTAAGCTAGTTGTGCAAATCTAGCACTCAACACTCTCTATTTATGATTTACAGTGATGGCTCAATACTACAGAGTGAGTGTATAAATGTTTCGTGACACAGTAAGTTGATAAAGCAATATGTGTGAGTGTGTCACTAGCTGTGAGCTGGTTCTATAAAATGAACTCTGTTTTTGCTCTTGAAGGTTTGTGAGTTTGTAAGTCGTTGATTTTGTAATCGGTCGATAACCTCACAACTCTGCTCTTCTATTTATACCCTTTGGTTACAACGGTAATAAATGTTTCCAGTAGACACGTCGAATGTATCCAATTTCAAATTCCTGTGACGTCTTAAATGCTTGTACGATGAACGTACATCTCCATTAAATGCATTTCCCTTTTTAGTATAATTTGCGCCGTCTTCTGTTTAAACCAAATCTCTGTAAATCCCGAGTTAGCTCAAAGTAGTTCCAATGAATACAAATCAATGCAGAGAGGTCAAACATATCACATCAATATGTACAAAACTTCAAAACATTTTGAAATACATTTTTCTAAGTTGTCCTTACTTAGCTGGTTATTCGATCTGGTCTCTGTACGTTGAACTGGTTTTCTGATCTGGTTTTAGTCTGACCAAAATCCAATCTGATTTGAAATAATCTGCTCTTGTCTTTGTTCTGTACTGATTCAGATGATAATCTTTGTACACTTTCCTTTGTAACCAGATAACATATATATAACAGTCTTGCTTCGAGCTGGTTTATTTAAACTGGTCTTCCAGCTGGTCTGCTATACCATTTTCCGCTTCGAGCTGTTTCTCAACTGTTCCAAAACCAATGTTTTGTCTGCTGTTATGAACCGATGTAAATTCAATATGTTTCTGTTCTTTCGAACCTGAATTGCTGTGATGATTTGTCCTTAACCGGCTATGCATCTTTGGACTGGTTTGACCTTTACTGGCTTGATTGCTAGCATAACTAAATACTTAGAGCTAGTTTGACCTTAACCAGCTTGACTCTGCTCTGATCTGGTCTCTATAAACCATGCAGTATATTCTTTCTCTTCTGTCTCGAACTAGTTGATCCACTGATTAATCTCTTTTATTTGTATTCATCAAAACTTATGAAATTAACTATAACAGCTGTCGTAGTGGATTTCAGTGGTAGTTGGCAGGATTACTTGTGTAACGTCTAGGAATTCCTGACTACGTATAAATGAGTGCATGACTAGGGGGAAAATATTTTTAGATGATTACATGTCATTTTATATTATTTATTTATGATTTTATGCTGCATGGTATGCATGTGTGATTTTCAGCCTGCTTGAGTTACAGACGCGTGAACGAGATTAGGGCCGACCGAAATGAAAATGATTTGAGATTTTTAAGTTATGGGATTTTAAGAATGAAATTATTTTATTTTAAGCAACTGTTTCTGAAAATTTGGGGATTTATTATTATTTTTGAGGGGAACCCGCTTTTCGCCTATACGAGTTGTTTTAATGGATTTTTAGGTGTTTTAAAATTTGAGGGGACCTTGATTTCGAAAATTGATAAGTCTAAAAGCTATGTTATGAATTTTGGATTAGCTTTTAATTAATAGAGGGGCAAACTTGTCTAAACCATTTCCAGTTCTTAATTAAATCTATAGGGGTCAAATTGGTCACCCCATTATTTTCAAAAACACAAAATTCTCTAAACCTACACTCCTCCTAGCCTCCAGAGCCGTCCCCTCCCCCTCTCAAGAGCAAAATTTCGAAACTTATCATCCATTGGAGAAGCTTGGTGATCCAAAGCCGGTTGCGCCCCGATCTCGCGTCTACAACGTCGGTACCTCACAGATCTACCTCTTTTACAAACCAGGCATGTGATATCAACTTATTTTCTCACCATTTAGACTATATTAATCTATTTTTAAGAAATTATGGTGTGAATTGTATGCAATATGTTTAGATCTAAAGCCCATGATTTGAGTTCATGCATATTCTTCACAGTTTTGCAACATGTCTCACTTTTTCTCTTGAGGCTTCGATCAGGGCGATTTCCAGGGATGATGGCTCAGTTCTAGAGGTTCCTAGGGGTCTCATGGTGGTCCAAGTCGAGGTAGGAAGATGGATAAGTGGTCGTGTGAACCAGGTGAAGCCGTGGAGGTCGAAGGTGGCGCATCTCGCTGCATGGTTGGTGCGTCCACTTCCCTCGATCAGTTATCCCTGGTTTGTCCACAGTTTGAGCCAAGGTCGGCCAGGTTAGAGCCGGATGGGCCTGGGAGTGGTCCAGCCAACGGGGCTTCGGCCATGGTTTCTGGAGCAGGGAGCACGAGCGTGAGGAACGGCCGCTGCTCGCGCGAGCCGCAGGGGGGCTTGTGGGTGTCCGATTTAGGGTTAGCAATTGGATTGGTTCGGTTCAATCAAACTGGCTGATTCGATTTGACTGGATCGATTCTTCGAGTCGCGAGTCAAATGTTTTAAAAATCGGTTCAAGTTATTTTAATTATGGACCTGTTATTTTAATTTTAAGTCAAAGGTCCAACTTTAAAGAAAATAGTCAGATGTTAAGAATTGAGTCAAACTTTTAAAGTTATGTTTATATTTAAGTTTTAAGTCAAAAAACGATCAGGCATGTCTCTTTTAAGATAAAACCCGAGGGATAGAAGTGATGTGGCAAAGTTTAATGATGGGAGCTAGCCGGGTACCCGGGCCCGAGGATCCCCCGTTTTAATGTATGATTATGAGCTTATGGATCCATGTGTGATATCATGGTGAAGTGGCAAGCATAGAGGTGTGACATATAGGGATCCCGGCTCGAGGTCGGGTGAACCATACCGCCAAGTACATTGGTTATTTCGACTGATCAGTTACACGCCCGCTCACATTCATGCATACGACTCATACGTTTTTCATGTTATGTTATGGCATGCCTTTATATGTTTATGTTACGTATATACGATATGAAATGTATGAAGCAATGTTATAAGATCATGCACGCATTTATGTTTTAACGTTATTTTATTACAAGTATGTGCATGCATGCGATTTTATTAGTATGTACTTTGTAATGATATATGATAGAGCATGCTGAGCCTCTAGGCTCACTAGGTTTAAATGGTGCAGGTGATGACCCTACTGATGAATATATCCCGACTGGTGATGAGGACCTCTGAGCGCCTGCTGCAGCAGTACCCATGCGATTTTATTAGTATGTACTTTGTAATGATATATGATAGAGCATGCTGAGCCTCTAGGCTCACTAGGTTTAAATGGTGCAGGTGATGACCCTACTGATGAATATATCCCGACTGGTGATGAGGACCTCTGAGCGCCTGCTGCAGCAGTACCCCGTGACCGCCTTTATGTTTCAGTTCTGTCATGATACATTTTTTTGATGTCGGTTTTAAACATGTTCATTTTCAGTACTTTATGCAGTTGTCTTTTTATAGTACGGATGGTTTATGAATTAAAATAATTATTTATTTCTATTCAAGTTTTGCTAAGAAAATGATTTAGAAATGTTTTAAAAAGGGAAGCGAGCCATACTTTAAGTTTATGTTTTTCCGCATATGTTTAAAAAAAAAATTTCTTGTGTCCGGTTCGTTTCAACTTGTCTTTGGTAGAGTTTCTTACAACAATAACTACCTGACTATCGGGATGACACCATTTGAGTCGCGATCTGTTTTTTTCCCAGAGCTTATTTTTAAGTCACGATCTGAATTCATTCCAGTCTGCTTGCGATCTGATTTCATTGTCCTGTCTGCTTGTGATCTGTTTGTCCGGTCTGAGGTGAATTTGTTTTACCATTGTATTCTGGTCTGGTCATTTAAGTTGTGTTGACTTCTCCTAATCTGAGTTGACCAAATAGCCCAGGGCTCATTTTTTCTGAGTCAGCACGCTCGCGTTCTGTTAATACCCGAGCTGGTTCAGCTCAAGTCCATTATGTGTTGATACAGTAATTTCAAGTTTAATTTTCTTACCTCTAGCTTCGTTCGAAGGTATAACTCTAATTCGTTCGCATTTATAATCATTTCAAGAGATAGTTCATCATCTTAGAGCTCTGCTCTTCGTTATTTGATTATATAGCCGAGCTGATTCAAGTTTCCTTCTTTGATTGAACTCCGATGAACTTCCAATAGCTTCCGAACATCAAAAGAGTTTTAAAATAGCAAACCATATTAGAAAACGATCTGTTTAGATCAGAGAGAGTTTACAGAAAGAAAAAGTAAAGAAAGTTTTACTTGAAGTTTTAAAGGAAGTATCTTTCAAAGTTTAAAGTGATTTATGACAAAGATAACAAACGGTCAGCAGAGAAGGGTGAGTACGCTGGCTGATGAATCACCCTGCCCCTTCACATTGGAAGGGACAAAATTTATGGTTGAAAAACCATAATCCCTTCACATCATACATTGGAAGGGACAAAGAATATGGTTGATGAACTATAATCCCTTCACAGCATAGTTGGGATTTATTCCCCAGTTCCTGATTTCAGATGATAGTTTGATCAACCCTACATATAGCTTCTGAGCCATAAGTCAAAAATAACGGAGCACAGTGTTGTTTACAACCACAGCTTAAAGAAAAGTTTATGTTACTTCCTTTTAAATACCAGCAAATGTTTTATGTATGTTTCAAGCATGCACAGTTTCCCAATTTCGTAGTTTTCAGTTTATCTGTTAGGATCGACACAGCTTAGGCATTTCTAAAGTCAAATTCACATGCGTTTAAAAATTTTGATTTTGAAAGCAACACGCAACAGGGAACCAAATCGCACATGTGCTGGACCAGTGTTGGTCCGAAAATAAGGATCAAAAAGAAAGATCAGCAGGCGCTGATCCATTGCTAATCCAGCTGCCCATTCCATGAACACCAAACCAACTGCTGATTGATTATATTGAACCAACTGCTGGACATATTTATCAGCTTTTCTTCTTTGTGCAATAAGCTTCTTCCTGCTGATATTCTTCTTTATTCCTAAAACCTGTACACTTCACGTAGAATTGTTAGAAACACAATAATAGGTTTTCTGTAATTCAAAACTTAATTAGGATCTGTCAAAACAGATCCAACAACCAGCAGCTCTGCAAGCTGGTCCGGGTGGTTCAAGCACAATGCTCAACCAGCAAGGTAATAACTTTGCGATCTGGTTGGTTTTAACTTGAGCTGCGATAGCTCGATGTTCTTGAAAGGTTTGTGCACCGAGATACAGATTGGGTTATGAAATAAAATCATGCGGAATCAACCCAAACTGAACTCTGAAAATCGAAAGCTATGTAAACAGATTTTAAACAATTGTATGCAAATGCAGTATGTGTGCGTGAATGTGTAAAGCGGTAAATGACAAACATATTTGTTTATGGATGTTCGGAGCTGAATCTCCTTCATCTCCCCTTCTTCCGGAATGGGAATATCCACTAGAAGACTTTGATTACAGCGGCCTCCGCTGCAACCCGATCTGACAGCCCGCAAGCTACAAGAACTCCTAGGCACCTATGCACACCAGCTTGCAAGTTGTGTGTCTACCATTAGTTATTTTATTCCTCAGTGAGAAAGGCTACAAGACTTGTTTAACGTCTCTGTCCAAAGATTACAAGGAAGTCGGTTTTTTTATTCACTCGGCTATCAGCTCTCTCAAATATGTGAGTGAATTGTGTGTGAGAATTACAGTGCAAACTTTCTGTTTCTTTTGTATCTCACACACTCGGGAAGGTGCTCTCTAAGATGGTTTCTCAAATGTCTTCCGGATTGTGCGGTCAATGAAATAACTCACTAAAACGCAAGGCAGTGCACCAACTCACACCTGGGCACTTGACCAGCTTGAACACCAGCTGCCACCTGGGTGTTCAAGCCTTCGAATGCTGCACAATATCTTTGTTTGTGCCTTACTGCACTTGTATTCTTTTTGCTCAACACTTCCTTTCACCAATCCTTCTCTACTTGTGCTCTGCTCTTCATATATAAAGCCTCTTCGCAGATTTGTCCGTTGAACACAAAGTTGTAGCCGTTGAAAAGTCTCTTGACACTGTTATACTTTGTGTCCCTTGTCATTTAATGATTCTGCAGGCTTTTCCTCACTTTAAGCGCGTGAGCACTATACTAAGAAGACAACACAAGCAAATAGATTTGAATATTAAAAATCAATTATCGTATAGTCTCGTATTCAAATCGCTTTGCTCGTAGATTTGATAGCATCTGCTGATATGCTATCTGAGCTAGTTTGACTTTAACCAGCTTAATTCTTATATGCCACCTTGCTCTGTTCTGGTTTACACTTAGCTAGTCGATACTTCATCTGATCCTCTCTTTGTTCTGTTCTTTCCTGCTCTGAGACTGCTCTTGTGCACTACTGCTCTTGTACTCAGCTGCTCTTGATCTGTTCTTCTTACCAAGCTGGTTTGACCTTAACCAGCTGGTGTCTTTGCTTCGAGCTGGCTTGTTCATTACACTAGGCTGGCCGTCTCTTCAACTATTCTGCTATTGTTCATGACGACTGATCTTGAACATTGTTGGATTCTGAGCTTGTTTCTCAGCTGGTTTCTGTGAGGAATCAGATTTTTGATTAGTGATTAATCGAATTCATCTGAGATTAGAAGAGATTAATTGTTGGAAGTTTTCGAAATTTTGGTATTTTGAGTTAGAAGCTGGTCGGTGGTGAAATCCAGTTGCAACGCGTATTTGGAATCGCAGGAGATTATACGCCATCGTTTTGGTGAAACCAGACGTAGCATTTATGTAAGAAACCAGTCATAGCTTATTTCAGAAGTCTACTGTAGCTCGCAGCTGGTAGAAATTGGAAATCAGTAGTTACGTCTGGGTGACCAGCTGTTGGTTTGAAGAACCAGTCGTGGATGTGAGACGATATCGTTTAGATAAGTTGAAACGCTGAGTTTTGGGGTTTGCGTCTGGTACCAGTTGTGAGGAATTGGTTACCAGCTGTTGGTTGGATCAGCTATTGACAGCAGTGCTGACGTGTCTTATGCGACTTTGTTTTGTTTAGCAACGCTTGTGTCTGGATTGTTTAGCGTAACCAGCTGCTGGTTTTTCGTAGGAAATTTGGTATCAGCTGGTGGAGCGCGGTGACGTCGTTTTGATTAGTTGCTACGATGTCGTTTTGTTGCTTTTGTTTTATGTTGCGACTGTTAGAGTAGATGCCCAACTATCCAACTTGTGGCGTGTGAGTTTTATAGACTCTTGTATGAAACGATCTTTATATATGATATTCACATTTATTCATGGCATTCTTTATCTTCATTATGATTATATAATGTTAACGATTGTGTTGGATAAAGACCTAGAATGCACCATAGTGTATGTTAGATCTGATAGTGGGTATGATGGCTATCATGAAACACATCTAATAGTCACTGTGTATTCTGAACTCGTTCCTAGTCGATTGGGCCATCAAAATGAGGATAAGGCCGCCCAAGCAAGAGACTAGCATCTGCGATGCGAAGTACCATGTTTCATTGGTAGGGAACATTGTGATGTTCTGAGCATGCAGATGGATAGTGACCTGGTGATCTATCGAACTATCCTAGTTCGGACTTTCCAAGTGGTTACCATTTGTCGAGTGGATAAGTCCGATGTCTTGGTTGTACTGATTAGTGCTCACGACTCGAAACGTCATTGAAACTCTACATGATAGGCGTCTCACTTTGACCCATTTGCCGACT
>KQ993113.1:8128-29332 GCA_001598015.1 Dorcoceras hygrometricum | reverse complement strand
TTACAATTGCTTTCGGTTTTACAGATCTTCGGTCTTCAATATCTTTGATCGTCATGTCCACCGTCTTCACATTGTCCTCCCACTAAATCTAGTAATTTACATTTAAATTTTCATGACAAGTAAGGGATACAAATTTGTAGGGGTGTGAACGGGCCACAAACAGACCCACTTTATGATATCAACAATATATTACAATCGAGATCGCAAAACCTAAAGCATACACCTAACACGTTGGGCACGTTTTACAGATCTTCGGTCTTCAATATCTTTGATCGTCATCTCCACCGTATTCAGATGTCCTCCCAATAAATCTAATTTACATTTAAATACCATGACAAGTAAGGGATACAAATTTGTAGGGGTGGGAACGGGCCACAAACAGACCCACTTTATGATATCAACAATATATTACAATCGAGATCGCAAAACCTAAAGCATACACCTAACACGTTGGGCACGGCTCTCGATCATCCCAAACATGCAACAATCTAATTAATATGCATAAATTTAAATAATCAAATTATTTACCCACAAAATCATATTTTAATTATAAAATCGCATTTTATAATAAAATCGCATTTTGTCGATAAAATCATATTTTAATCAACAAAATCATATTTTAATTATAAAATCATATTTCATAACTAAAATCATATTTTGCAATTTTAATTGCATCATATTGGGCTTAAAACAATTTTAGGCCCAAAATCTCAAAAATTTCAAAATCGACCAAAATCGGCCCAATATCGAATATTGGCCCAAACACCCCTTGGGCCGTCCGGGACAGGACCGAAAATCCAAGGAGTCGAAAAACAGCATCGCACGCCGCCTCGGGTACGCCGGTGTGCGGCCGCTACAGTGCCTGCGTACGGCCGCTACAGTACCTGCGTTCAGCCGCTACAGTACCTGCGTTCGGCCGTTACAGTCCCTGCGTTCGGCCGCTATAGTACCCCCGTGCGGCTGCTACAGTACCGGCGACCAAAAAAAGTTTTTTTGTTCTGATTTTTGAAAAATCGAAATCTGATGCAATAAGGCACAAACATGTATTGAAGGATCCGAGCCTTTGCTCTGATACCACTGTTGGCGACAATGGCGGATCCGGATCCCGTTTCCCGGGGGCGCAACGGAAGTTAAAAATTTTGCCCCGAGAAAAGTTCAATACATTAAAAACAATCAATAAACATTCATAGGGCATTTATCGAATTGCTACCTTGCTGGCGTCTAGGCGCCGGAATCCGACCAGTTTCACGAGGAAACCGACACTTCAAACGATAGGCGGCGGTAGATCGTCAATCAGGTCCACGACCGGAAACAATCTTCCTCAGTCAATCTGCACTAGAAGATCTGACGGATTTTAGCACGGATTCTTCTCGTCGCGGTGATCGAAACAAGTCCGATCACACGAAAAACCGGGCGACGGCGACGGCGGGCGGCGGGCGGCGGGCGGCGGCGATGGGAGGTCGGCGGCCGCGTGAGGCGTGTGGGAGAGGGTTGGCGGCTATGAGAGCTAGGTTGTATCTTGTGTGTGTCTCATGTTAGCCCTAGGTCTAATTAAATAGGTGATGGGCTTGAACCGGCCCAATGGACCTGAGGCGGGCCCAGTCCAATATATGAACATTCGGTTCAACCGCATCACCGTGGCTTCATCATAACTCCGATAGACGATCAGAATCGGACCGATCGACTCAGTTTCCGAAACTGACTATTATGATGCGAAAACAATTTTTCAGACCACCTAGACCAAAATGACAGTTATGCCCCTCAACTTTGGGAAATCGCAATTGACCCCTGTTGACTTTTAGGAAGTCGCGCTCCCTAAAATCCTCCTCCTATGCTGAACGCATTGAGCTCAGTTTCCGTGCGGGAATCATGAATCCAGTACTTGTGTGACCCTCAATGGTTCAGGGATACAGCTAGCCGTGGGCCCACAACCATTGTGACTCCGAAATCATAATTTCGGACTTGCCCAACGGATCATGGTAAAACGCCTAGCAATATCGCGCCATGATCCCCTAGGTATCACTGATAGTGCCTGCAAGAACCAGTTGGTCACGGTTAACGTACAGTACGATCCTTTCAACACATATATCCCGATCAGATCAACGACCATTGGTAAATCGAGAGTTGCTAGAGATCCGATAGCTATGCATACATCTTGGAGATCGAATAGTGACATCACGAGTGTAATTAGGTAAACTCATTTACCTAAAACACATCCAGTACTCTGGCCAGAGATTTATACACTATTATCCCCTCAGATAGCATAGGATATCCACGCATGAAAGCGAGCGGTGAATCCTCGACAACAAAGCATCGACTCCTACATGCATCGGGACCTCACCCAATCCCGCCGCCTAATGACCCCAAATGAGTCGGCAAACGGGTCAAAGTGAGGCGCCTATCATTTAGAGTCTCAATGACGTTTCGAGTAGTGAGGACTAATCGGTACAACCAAGACCTTGGACTTAACCACTCGACAAATGGTAACAACTTGGAAAGTCCGAACGAGGGTAGTTCGATAGATCAACAGGTCACTATCCATCTGCATGCTCAGAACATCACAATGTTCCCTACCAATGAAACATGATACTTCGCATCGTAGATGCTAGCAAAGCATCGACTCCTACATGCATCGGGACCTCACCCAATCCCGCCGCCTAATGACCCCAAATGAGTCGGCAAACGGGTCAAAGTGAGGCGCCTATCATTTAGAGTCTCAATGACGTTTCGAGTAGTGAGGACTAATCGGTACAACCAAGACCTTGGACTTAACCACTCGACAAATGGTAACAACTTGGAAAGTCCGAACGAGGGTAGTTCGATAGATCAACAGGTCACTATCCATCTGCATGCTCAGAACATCACAATGTTCCCTACCAATGAAACATGATACTTCGCATCGTAGATGCTAGTCTCAAGCTCGGGCGGCCTTATCCTCATTTTGACGGCCCAATCGACTTGGAACGAATTCAGAATGCACAGTGACTATTAGATGTGTTTCATGATAGCCATCATATCCACTATCACATCTAACATACACTATGGTGCATTCTAGGTCTTTATCCAACACAATTGTTAACATCATATAACACAATGAAAATAAAGAACGCCATAAAGAAATGCGAATAACATATATAAAGACTGTCATATACAAGAGTCAATAAAAACCCACACTCCACAAGTTGGCTAGTTGGGCATCTACTCTAACAATATTCACAGATCATAAGAGCCTTAAGTACTTATTCACCCAAAAGGAACTCAATATGAGACAGAGGAGATGGTTAGAGCTGGTAAAACATTATGATTGCACCATCAGCTATCATCTAGGAAAGGAAGATGTGGTGCCCGATGCTCTAAGCAGGAAGTCTATATGATTAGCCCAACTCATGGTCCAGAGACCATTGACATACGAAATTGAGAAGTTCGGGTTAGATTTAGTGCCCCGTGATAGTATTGTGACCTTGGCAGATCTCTCCATCCAGTCTTCTTTGATAGGCCAGATCCGAGAAGGACAGCTGAAGGACGAGCAGCTGAATAATTGGGTAAAGCAAGACAAAGAAAGAGGTAGCAACCTCTATAACTCAGAAGGAGGAATTGTTAAATATCAAGGCCGGATCTGGGTGCCCCAAGTAGATACCATGAGATCAGATCTGATGGCTAAAGCCCATACAGCCCCCTACTTCGTACATCCGGAAAGTACAAAGATATAAGGATCTCCAGAAGTTGTATTGGTGGCCAGGCATGAAATGCGAAATTTCCAGATATGTATCAGAGTGCCCAACCTGCCAATTGGTGAAGGAAGAACATCAAAGACCAGCTGGAATGCTGAAGCCCCTACCTATACCAGAGTGGAAGTGGGAGAGCATTGCAATGGATTTCATGGTTGGATTACCCAGAACTTCCTTAGGATACAATTCGATATGGGTTATAGTAGACAGACTTACCAAGTCGGCTCACTTCTTACCAGTCAAGACAACCTATGATGTGAGAAAATATGCCGAATTGTATGTGAAAGAAATAGTCAGGCTGCATGGTATTCCAGTTTCGATCATATCCGATAGAGATCCAAGGTTTACGTCAGCCTTCTGGAAGAGTCTACACAGAGCTTTGTGTACTAAGTTGACCTTTAGCATAGCCATTCACCCCCAGATCGATGGTCAATCAGAAAGGGTGATTCAGGTTCTAGAAGATCTACTCAGGGAATGTATCATAGATTTTTCAGAGAGTTGGGATTTGAAGCTGCCATTGGTAGAATTCACGTATAATAACAGCTTCCAAGCTTCAATCCAGATGGCCCCATATGAAGCTCTCTATGGTCGAAGATGCAGAACACCTCTTCATTGGGATGATGTAGGTGAACGAGCTGGTTTAGGACCAGATGTTGTAGAGCAAACAACTGAAGCTGTTAGGAAAATAAGGGATCATATGAGAGCAGCTCAAAGCAGACAGAAGAGTTATGCTGATAATAGACGTCGAGAGCTGAGTTTTGAAGCTGGTGACCATGTGTTCTTGAAAGTAGCTCCGATGAAAGGAGTGATGCATTTTGGGAAGAAAGGAAAGCTGAGTCCAAGATATATTGATCCTTACAAAATTTTGGACAAAGTGGGAACGATGGCTTATCGATTAGCACTACCCCCACATCTGTCTTTAGTGCACAGCGTGTTTCATGTATCAGCTTTGAGAAAATATGTTCCCAACCCATAAGAGGAAGTTGAGGAATCGTACCATTCCCAAGATTAAAGTGCAGTGGTCTAACCAAACAGAGCTAGAAGCTACGTGGGAGACCGAAGCTGATATGCATAGTCTTTACCCAAAGCTATTTGGTAAGTAAATTTCGAGGACGAAATTTCAGTAAGGAGGGTAGAGTTGTAGCGCCCCAATATCCGTAGGATCACAATTATTAACCTTTTTATTTAAGGGCTGTTTTGAGCATCAAGATTTCATCTTAAGATAGTTTTATTTATTTAAAGATGATTTCTTTTCTTTCAACTTTGAAATATGATTCAGAAGGTTCCGGACAGATTTCTCCCCAAGCACAACTCGAGCTGGTTCAGATTTCCTTTGTAAATAAAATGGTATAATAAGAGATATGTTTTTTCAAAATCTTACGGCAAGTTACAAATTAAAAATAGCGACAGGGATTTTTTATCAATTTACAAGGAGAAGGTACTGTGTGCCATTCCTAACTTTGTACCTTTCACCCACTACAAATCATACTACCATATATGATTGATTTCGTGAAGTCAGGAGCTCATTTTACTTGCCAAGAAAATCTTTATTTCTCTCAAATCTAAGGAGCTCGTCGCATGTGCTTGAGGAGATTTCCTTCCGAGACCAGCTGTTCTTCTTGATTCCCATTTTAAGGCAAGTGAAGCTGATTCTTTGCTACACCATGAAAGTATATGTATCGTTTCTTTTTAGTCCTGTGATTGCTTGCCTGTTTAATGCCCAAGTTTTAGCTATGTTCATGCTCTTGCTTGATTTAAAATGAATGTTTCGGGTTCGTAGAGTTGAATTCTGTTTTAAAACTCTCTAGCACGTTTTAGTGCGATTATTGTTGTTTTAAAACACTGAGCAGTACAGATTTGAGTTTAAGGTATGATTATGAACTCCTTCGTTTTGGTGTATGGCAGCGTCTGGACTTGACTCCAAGTATTGGTTAGATAAGCGGAGCTGGTATCCTTGGATGTCGTCGGTGATGCTGTGATACTATTCCTATAGTCAAATCTGTTTCACGCTAGCGATACTATTCCTATAGTCAAATCTGTTTCACGCTAGCGATACTATTCCTATAGACAAATCTGTTTTAACGCTAGCGATACGATTCTTGTCGTCAAATCTGTTTTCCACATCGGAGATATGTATTTTTTTATCCAAAGCCGTTTGCTCAGTGCAACGTATTATTTTAAGAGAAGGGAGTTTTTAAAGGAAGCGAACCCCGATGTTTGGTGATCCGATTTTGATCAAATGCTTTGTTTAAAGGAAGTAATGTTCAGTTTTAAAGGATTTATGGAATAGATAACAGACGATCAAAGATGGAAGGGTAAGCTACCTGTCGAAGGAATCAGTTTCCCCTTCATATTGTTATGGGCGATGTTTCGCCATATTGTTACTGGATTCAGATGTAGCTTGATCAAGCGCCAATGGACCTAAGGAGAGCTTCTAAGCCATAAGTCCCAAGAAAAAAAATATATATGAGATCTGGGTTGCTTTCCCAAATCTGATTTTTACGAAAAGGATTTATGTTTAAACTGACTTCCTTTAAACTATGATTGTATTAAGTTATGCATGTGTCTGCCTGCACTAAGTGATCTTTGTTATTCTCGGTTTTACTTGCTGAACCCCTAGGATCATTAGCTTTTATGGTGCAGGTGAGTCAGATTTGGGGCAGACGGGAGGCGGGAGCTGAACCTGCTGGGGCATATGTGTGTTTATCGAAGGTCGGCATTTTCGTGCTGTTGTTGTTTTTGATCTTTTGTCAAAACTGTATTAAGATCCATTACAACAATAGAGAATTCATATAGAGTTCCAGTAGTTGTAACATCTCGTTTTGTAAGTTGATCCAGAAGTCTGATTACTCAAATCTGTGTTGCTATTTACTTTTGGCGCCAATTTTTTGTATTTCGGTTTTTGTAAGGAAATACAGCTTACAACATTTCGCATTCAGCCATTCTATTCCTCTTGTTTATTCAATTAACTCCACTCCGTTGATTCCCATGGGTATGGGCGTCACACAAGATGTTTACAGCTTGAATATTCAGACAGTCTAAAGACTGAATTAAGTAAGCTGAAAACAGAGAATGAATCCTTTAGATCCAAGTCCAATGAGATCACGTCTGAAAATGATAGATTAAATCTGGTGCTGAGCTCTTGGACAAAGTCCTCTGTCTCGTTAGGCAAGCTGCATGAAGTCCAGAAACCATTTAATGACAGAGCTGGACTGGGCTTCAGCTCTGGAAAAAGCAGCTCTAGTGATACCAGTACTCAATCATATCTGACAGGTGACAAGCTAAAAAGAATGATTTTTGTCAAAGCCAGTATGATACATGATACACTTGAATCAGTTAAGTATGATGAACATATTATGTCTAAGCTGAACCGGAAGGGAAACTCTGGTATATGATATGCTGAGTCTGAGAACGCCAAGCCTAACTAGCTAAAGAACATACTAGGCAAGGACCGAGCTAATGTTAGTTCATCGTCATCTGAACTGCACCAGCAAAGACATAGTTCAGTAAAGGTAAGGAAGCAGAAAATATCACACCAGCTCAGGTGCGATCTGGATGGTCAAAGTACAAAACCAAGGTTCAATAGATCACACAGTATTTCAGCACGCACCCTAGTGGACACATACATAGGAAAAACTGTCAAGTTAATTCAAGTATGAGTCCCAAAAGGGTTAATCCAATCTGAACCCAAGTGAAATTGGGTACCAAAACTTGTTTTCTGATTACAGGAATTCAAGAAGTCTGAATGGTATCTAGACAATGGTTGTTCCAGACATATGACTGGAAATCACAAATTGCTACCGGACATCAAATACTCCAGCGGACCAAAAATTGTCTTTGGTAATAACTCAACACATGAAACTATGGGCAAGGGTAAGATTGTCCATGGTAACATAGTTATAAATGACGTGCTGTTTGTTGAGAACATGTGTTATAATTGATAAGTATTAGTCAATTATGTGTCATGAGTATGTGGTTAATTTTCACAAACACACATGCATAGTCAAGAATCCAGCTGGTATGATCGTCCTAACAGGACACAGATGGGTCAATACCTACAAAGTAAACTGGTCATATCAGCTGGTGAGTGAACCTACGTGTTTGGGTTGAAAATTCATCTACATCATGGTTTTGGCATAAACACATGAATAATACAAATTTTAAAACCATAGCCAGTCTGTGTAAGCAAGATTGGTCACCGGTTTGCCCAAGATTGTTTTACAAAAGATAAAAAAAAGTTGTCTGCAGCCTGTATCCAATAGTTTCTTGAGTTTTCTAAAGATATTTCTTCGAAGTAGCTTACATGTAGCTTATTCGATCAATTTCCAGAAATTTCTTGAGATATTATGATTTCTTCAGACGAAGGAAACCATCGTTGATTGTGTTCGCCCTTGCGACTTAGTCTGAAATATGGTTCTTAAACCATAAATTCAATCTTGAACAGATTAGTTAGAGTTCTGTTTCTAGTTTATGTTATGGTCAGATGTTAGTTTTGTTGACCATTGACATCTGAATCGATCATTCCACTGCTGAGTTAACTACGATTGACTCTTGACATCTGAACTACTTCACTTAAAATTGGGTTGACATCTGAGTTGACCAATGACATCTGAATTATTTCTTCTTCGTTGCGACGCTTACGTCCAAATTCAGATTTCTATTGTTTCTTCTATTCAAATTCTTTAACTGATATAGGACTTCCAGACTCAGATTCCTTATTCATTTTTGCTTCAATTCGAATGATTCATTCGATTCAATTGAACAGATTTGAGAGATTTTATTCACTTTTCATCTTTGCAAGTATTATAGGGAATTCTCGAAGTGTTTCAGAACATCACTGAACAAACGAAAAACCAGTAAATCGTACTAGAAAGAAAGAAATATAGATTTGAGAAAGAAAAGAAAGAGCAGAAAGAAAGTTTCAGAAAAGTTTTAAGTTATGGCTTTGGCAACAAATGGTCCCCAGAAGAAGGGTGAGTGCGCGGCTGACGAACCGTGTGCCCTTTCAATCAGGAAGGATCAGTATTACAGATTGACGGATTTATTACCCCTTCACCATGAGCTTTATGCTAAGACTGATATCAGGAGTTTGATCAAACGAATTGGACCAAATGTACAAGTGCCTTTGCCATAATTTCAGAAAAGAAAGAAGAGCGAAAGTGTGATTTTAATCACAGCTCTGTATAAAGTTTTAAGATGCTTCTTTAATTAGAAGTAAAGAAAATGTTTTGAGAACTTGTATGTTTTATGCTTTCATATCATTTCAGATTTCACAGTTGATCGTATTTCGCTTGTTTATTATTAAGCGTATTCAGATTTCAGATTCCAGTTTAGTATCAGATTCCATTGCTTGTATTGCATGATTTCGATATATCCAGATTTTACCTGCTGAGCCTTAGGCTCACTAGTTTTCATTGAGTGCAGGTAATGAGCAGTAGGAAGCTGGATGGAGATGAGCAGAACGGAAGGATGTGTTTATCGTGGACATCAGTTCCCGTTGTTCTTTTCAGATTTTGGTTGTGTACAGAAACTTTAGCCATAGTATTGTATCATGTCAGATTTCCGGCTTAGTCATTTTGTAGAAATCTGTACAGACTTCTTATTATAATCCGTTGGAGTGTTTATCATTCCGGTCGTTACAGTTGATATCAGAGCATGGTCCTTGAGATAAACACACTTTCAAGATGAACAACTCTATCGAGCCGCTTCAAAATTTGTGAGTTTATTTCATGTTCTAGCATAAAGTAATCTCTCATAATAGAATTGTGGTGGATTTGGGCTACCCTTACAGATATGGCAGGACGAGGTATAGGAAGAAGAAGTTTTACAGAAGGAGATAGTGAATCCGAGGGAATGAACCCTGTCCTTAATAGCATGGCTCAGCTGTTAGAGCGTTTTATTGACCAAACAACGCAAAGGAATGGTCAATCCTCGGGGAGAATACTTAGCCAAGAAGATCCTCAGGAGAGGTTTAGGAGTCAGAGACCTCAGGAATTTACTGGTTCTACTGATCCTGTTATAGCTGAAAGCTGGATCAAGTCCATGGAAGTAATATTAGAGTATTTACATTTGACAGAATTAGAAAGGCCTCGGTGTGAGATTTACATGCTGAGAGGAGATGCAATGATATGGTGGGAAGGAGCCAAGTTAACAGTGGACTTGGATATACTCACCTGGGAAGAATTTAAGAGAGTATTTTATGAACAATACTTCACAGTGGATGTAAGAGAACAATTACAGAGTGAGTTTTTATCTATTAAGCAGGAAGGGATGTCTATGCGGGATTATATCCGCAAATTTGAGAGGGGTTGCTACTTTGTTCCTTTAATTGGGACAAACGCAGATGTTAAACTCCGACACTTCACCAATGGGTTGAATCCCATGATTAAACATGATAGATTAGCAGAGCCAACTGATTATAGAGCAGCTGTGAACAAAGCTCTACGGGCAGAGCAGGATTGGAAGGCAATTGAAGACGAGAGACAGCTGAAGCGTCAAGCCTTTCAAAATAAGGATCGTAGGCAAAATAAGAAACCCCATTATAATCAGCAAAGGCCTCAAGGAAAAGAGCCGATAGCTGCACAACCTATCTCTGTTGTTCCTAATTCAGGGAATAGGTTGCCATGTCCAACTTGTAAGAATAATTATGTGGGTCAGTGTCGTTTTGGCCAGAACGTATGTTATACTTGTGTCAAGCCAGGCCACGTGTCTAGGAATTGTCCCCAGAAGCAACAACTCATCACCAGCAGGGCTTACGTTTATGACAGCTGATCAAGCTCCAGCAGATACTACGGTGGTGATTGGTAAGATTATCGTCGCTGATATGTACAATAGCATTACTAGATTCTGGTGCAACTCATTCTTTTGTATCAGATAGATTTGTTAAGAAATTTTTAGTTAAACTAGAAGAAATAGAAGTAGGGTACTGTGTTCAGATCACTTCGGGAGAAAGTATAGTAACCAATCGTGTTGTCCGTAATATAGAACTTAAGCTGCAGGAAAATATTGTCTATGCAGATTTGATAGTATTGCCAATGCTTGAGTTTGATTTTATTTTGGGAATAGATTGGTTAACTAAGTATGAAACTGTTATAGATTTTAAGCAGAGATCTGTTGAAATTAAGATACCTGGTGGGAATTCCTTTTCGTTTAAAGCTGATAAATATGATTGTACTCCTAAGATAATATCAGTTGTTAAGGCCCAGAGGTGTTTAAGAAACGGATGTCAGGGATTTTTAGTGAGCGATTTATCGATAGAACAAGAGAAGAAAATTAAATTGGAGGATGTAGAAGTCATTAGAGAATTTTCAGATGTCTTCCCAACAGATGTCTCCGGTTTGCCTCCAAATCGTGAATTAGAATTCACTATCGATTTAGTGCCAGAAGCTGCTTCTTTTCTAAGCCTCCGTACAGACTCGCCCCTAAGGAGATGAAAGAGCTGAAGGATTAGATCCAAGATTTATTGGATAAAGGTTTCATCAGACCCAGTACTTCGCCGTGGGGAGCTCCAGTGTTGTTCGTGAAGAAGAAAGACGGAAGTATGCGTCTGTGTATCGATTATAGAGAACTGAATAAGTTAACGATTAGAAATAAGTATCCTCTTCCTAGGATAGACGATTTATTCGATCAACTACGAGGAGCTGCCGTGTTTTCGAAGATCGACTTAAGTTCTGGTTACCATCAGCTACGAGTTAAAGAAGCAGACGTGTATAAAACCGCCTTTAGAACCAGATATGTCCATTATGAATTTTTAGTTATGACATTTGGATTAACTAATGCGCCATCAGTTTTTATGGATTTAATGAATAGAGTATTTCAACCTTTCCTCGACAGATTCGTCATCGTGTTTATAGATGATATACTCATATATTCTAAGAACATATGTGAACACGTAGAACACCTTAGAGAAATCTTACAGATTTTAAGAAATAGGCAGTTGTTTGCTAAGTTTATCAAATGTGAGTTCTGGATTGAAAATGTTGTATTTCTTGGTCATATTATTTCGAAGAATTGGATAGATGTAGATCCTTCTAAAGTAGAAGATGTTCGAGATTGGGATGTACCTAAGAGTGTAACAGAGGTTCGTGGTTTCTTAGGACTTGCAGGTTATTACATAAGGTTTATAGAAGGATTCTCTAAGATAAATATTCCTCTAACAACATTGACTAAGAAAGATGTTAAGTATAAATGGACTCAAGAATGCCAGTCTAGTTTTGAGAAATTAAAGTTGGCATTAATAGAAGCCCTTGTGTTGACGTTACCATCAGGGAAAGGAAATTTTGTAATTTTTACAGATGCGTCAAGGATAGGACTAGGAGCTGTTTTGATGCAAGACAGAAAGGTAATTGCATATGCTTCTAGACAGCTGAAGTTACATGAGAAAAATTATCCTAAGCATGACTTAGAATTAGCAGCAGTTGTTTTCGCATTAAAGATTTGGAGACATTATCTTTATGGAGAGAAATGCAAAATCTTTACTGATCACAAGAGCCTTAAGTATTTCTTTACCCAGAAAGAGCTGAATATGAGACAAAAGGAGATGGAACGAACTGGTTAAGGATTATGATTGTGTGATCATCTATCACCCAGGTAAAGCTAACGTAGTAGCAAATGCGTTAAGTAGAAGAAACGTGGGTTTATCTCAGATCTCAGTTCAGATTCATTTAGCGTTGGAGAATGACAGATTTGAACTGGAAATAGTTACGAAGGAGAACGCTGCTAGATTATCAGTACTTACAATCCAGTCTAATTTGAAAGATCGAATTCGAGAAGGTCAAGCAAAGGATCATCAGCTTCGGAAGTGGAAGAAACAAGATGAAGACAGAGGAGGAAATCTTTATACAACGGAAGATGGAATTTTGAAATACCAGAGTAGGCTGTGGGTACGGCGCACAGATAATCTGCGCCAAGAAATTATGAATGAAGTCCACAACACACTGTATTCGATTCAACCAGGAGGAACAAATATGTATAAAGATTTGCAACATCTGTTTTGGTGGCTAGGGATGAAGCGAGATATCTGTAAGTTCGTTGCTAAATGTTTAACATGCCAGCAAGTTAAAGCAGAGCACCGGAAACCAGCTGGAATGTTAAAACCTCTCCCTATACTAGTGTGGAACTGGGATAATATAGCAATGGATTTCGTGATAGGATTACCAAGAACCGTCCATGGATTCAATGTTATCGATAGATTAACCAAGTCAGCACACTTTTTACCTGTTAAAACGACATACGATTTGAATAAGTATGCCGAATTGTATGTTAAGGAAATAGTCAGACTTCACGGGATTCCAAGTTCTATAGTATCCGATAGAGATCCCATATTTACTTCTAGATTCTGGATAAGCCTACATAAAGCTTTGGGAACTAAGTTAACTTTCAGTACCGAGTTCCATCCTCAGACAGATGGACAATCAGAAAGAGTTATCCAAGTACTGGAAGATTTATTACGTGCGAGTGTTCTTGATTTTTCAGATAGTTGGGATTTTAAATTGCCCTCAATCGAATTCACCTATAACAATAGTTACCAAGCTTCGATAGAAATGGCACCATACGAAGCTCTGTATGGTAGGAAAAGTAGATCACCGATATATTGGGATGATGTAGGTGAAAGAACTGAGATAGGACCAGATATCATAGAACAGACTTCTAAAGCCATTAAGATAATACGTGATCGAATGAAAACGGCACAAATTAGACAGAAGAGCTACGCAGACAGCCATCATAGAGATCTGAATTTTGAAGTCTAAGATCATGTATTCTTGAAAATAGCACCAATGAAAGGTGTTATGAGATTTGGCAGAAAGGAAAAGTTGAGTCCCAGGTTTATCGGACCATTTCAGATTCTAGAAAGAATCGGAACTTTAGCTTATCGATTAGCATTGCCTCCAGAAATGTCAGCTGTCCATAATGTGTTTCACATATCAGCTTTAAGAAAATACATTTCTAATCCTTCGCATGTATTAAGTTATGAGCCTGTCCAACTAGCATCAGACTTGACTTACGAAGAAGTTCCAGAGAGGATTCTTTCAAGAGAAAATCGTAAATTAAGAAACAGAACTATTCTTATGATTAAGATTCAGTGGGAAATCACACTGAAAGAGAAGCTACGTGGGAATTCGAATCTGATATGCAGAAAAGCTACCCATATTTGTTTAATTAAGTAATTTCGAGGACAAAATTCTTTTAAGGGGGGTAGATTATAACGCCCAGTCATTTATATAGGACACAATTAGAAAGTTATGAGATTTGAGGGATTAAATTGATATGCTATTTTTATTTAACTCTTAATTCAATTGAGTTTCAAGAATGAGACATGTACAGGTTCAGCTTCCATCCTTTAGAGCTAAATTTCAGATTTCATGTTTACGCAATTATCATCCTTCATTGTATTTCGGTTTGATAATCAGATGTTAGCCTTATGCTTTAGTCAGATTCCTGTTTTAGTGAATTGGCTTCCAGATGTTAGAATGTAATTGCAGCAGTTTGTTAGCCGATTAGTGCAAGCCAATCGAATCCTTCTTTTAACTAAAATGGTTCGATTTAATGCATCCGATTTCTACTTTTCCTTATATTCAGATTTTTCTTTAAAAAAAAGAGTAGCGCTTTTAAAAAGATTAGAACATCTGGATTTAAAACGTGTTTCTCCTTATGCATTTAAAATCATATATATAGGGTGTTAGACACATCATGCATCATTATTTACAAATCAAAAACACCTCCAAAAACAAGCGGTGCTCTCGGTGAAGAAACCGGACAAAACCTTTCAAATCTTTTGAAGGAGGCGAGCGGTGCGTACGTAATTTTCTAGGCTTCATCTGTAATTGTGTTACAGAATCCAGGCAAGTAAACTCTGTTTCTTGCTCACTCATAAAAGCATATATTCAGGTCTGTTTGCATGATTGTATGAGTTTTAAAGATTTGAAGTTATGTTACGGTTGTTCTTAAAATAAAAGTATGTTCATGTTCTGTTTTTACAAAGGTAAGTGTTTACTGTATTTTGATTCAGAAAACATTTTAGAAAATGGTTTGATGATGTTTATCCAGTATTTTTTCTTGAGTTTTCTAAAGATATTTCTTCGAAGTAGCTTACAAGTAGCTTATTCGATCAATTTCCAGAAATTTCTTGAGATATTTTGATTTCTTCAGACGAAGGAAACCATCGTTGATTGTGTTCGCCCTTGCGACTAAGTCTGAAATCTGGTTCTTAAACCATCGCGGAAATTCCATGTTGAACATATTTCTAAGTTAGAGTTATGTTTCTAGTTTATGTTATGGTCAGATTGCTGGCGAAAGTGGCGGATTCGGATCCCGTTTCCCGTGGCGCAGCGGAAGTTTTAAAATTTTTCATCGGGAATCGTTCAATACATCAAACAATACAATAAATCATACATAGGATGTTTATCGATTGTTACCTTGCTGCGTCTAGGCGCCTGGCTCCGACCAGTTTCACAGGGAAACCGACACTTCAAAAGGTAGGCGGCGGTAGATCGTCTAATCAGGTCCACGACCGGAAGCACGAATCCTTCGTCAGCCTGCACTAGAATGACTGACGAATTCGACACGAACGGAATCTCCTCGTCGTGGTGATCGAAGCAAGTCCGATCACGAGGCGGCGGCGCAGCGGCGGCGGGAGAGGGCGGCGTGCGGCGGCCGAAGGGAGAAGGGAGGTGGGGCGGCGCTATGTAGGGTTTTTGAATGAGACTTAGTGTTTAATTCAACCCTAGACTTACATAAAGGTGATTAATGGGCTTGAACCGGCCCAATGGACTTGGGTCAAGCCCAGGTCCATATGAACATTCGGTTCAACCGTACCACCGTGGCTTCATCACAATTTCTATCGATGATCAGATCGGATCGATTGACTCAGTTTCCAAAACTGAATATTGTGATGCGAAAACAATTTTTCAGACCACCTAGACCAAAATTACAGTTTAGCCCCTCACCTTTGGGAAATCGCAATTTGACCCCTGTTAACTTTTAGGAAGTCGCACTCCCTAAATTCCTCCTCCTATTCTCAACACATTGAGCTCAGTTTCCGTGCGGGAATCGTGAATCCAGTACTTGTGTGACCCTCAATGGTTCAGGGATACAGCTAGCCGTGGGCCCACAACCATTGTGACTCCGAAATCACAATCGGACTTGCCCAACGAATCATGGTAAAGCGCCTAGAAACATCGCCCCATGATCCCATAGGTATCACTGATAGTGCCTGCAAGAACCAGTCGGTCATGGTTAGCGTACAATACGGTCCTTTCAACACATATATCCCGATCAGATCAACGACCATTGGTAAATCGAGAGTCGCTAGAGATCCGATAACTATGCATACATCTTGGAGATCAAATAGTGACATCACGAGTGTTACTAGGCAAACGCATTTACCTAAAATACATCCAGTACTCTGGCCAGAGATTCATACACTATTATCCCCTCAGATAGCATAGGATATCCACGCATGAAAGCAAGCGGTGAATCCTCGACAACGAAGCATCGACTCCTACATGCATCGGGACCTCACCCAATCCCGCCGCCTAATGACCCCAAATGAGTCGGCAAACGGGTCAAAGTGAGGTGCCTATCATGTAGAGTCTCAATGACGTTTCGAGTAGTGAGGACTAATCAGTACAACCAAGACCTCGAACTTATCCACTCGAAAAATGGTAACCACTTGGAAAGTCCGAACGAGGGTAGTTCGATAGATCACCAGGTCACTATCCATCCTCAGAACATCACAATGTTCCCTACCAATGAAACATGGTACTTCACATCGCAGATGCTAGTCTCAAGCTCGGGCGGCCTTATCCTCATTTTGACGGCCCAATCGACTAGGAACGTATTCAGAATACACAGTGACTATTAGATGTGTTTCATGATAGCCATCATATCCACTATCACATCTAACATACACTATGGTGCATTCTAGGTCTTTATCCAACACAATTGTTAACATTATAACATAATGAAAATAAATAATGCCATAAATAAGTGCGTATATCATATATAAAGATTGTTATACACAAGAGTCAATAAAACCCACACGCCACAAGTTGGCTAGTTGGGCATCTACTCTAACAATCTCCCACTTGCCCTATAGCCAACTACTCATCAAACGCAGTCCCATTGTTTCGTGATGTTTTTCAAACAACGGTACTGCCAAGGGCTTCGTAATTGGATCAGCAATGTTGTCCGCAGAGGTGACTCTCTCAACTGCTAGGTCACCTCTAGCCACAATATCCCGGATTATGTGGTATTTCCTCAGTATATGTTTGGATCTTTGGTGAGACCTAGGCTCGTTTGCTTGCGCAACGGCACCCGTGTTGTCGTAGTACACCGGGACTGGACCAACTCCATCAGGAATGACGCCCAACTCTTGGACGAAATTCCTTATCCAAACCGCCTCCTTAGCAGCAGCTGATGCTGCGATGTACTCAGCCTCAGTGGTTGAATCCGCGATGGTGTCTTGCTTGGAACTCTTCCAAGATATAGCACCACCATTGAGCATGAATACAAATCTAGAGGTTGACTTCGAATCATCCACGTCACATTGGAAGCTAGAATCAGTGTAGCATTCCAATTTCAGTTCACCACCTCCATAGACCATGAACATATTCTTAGTCCTTCGCAAGTACTTAAGAATATCTTTCACACCCTTCCAATGCATTTGGCCGGGGTTGGCCTGGTAGCGGCTTGTGACACTCAGAGCATATGCGACATACGGTCTAGTTCAGATCATGCCATACATAATGCTACCTATTGACGAGGCATATGGCACACGTGCCATACTCTCCATCTCCTCATCAGTCTTTGGATACATAAACTTAGATAGAGTTACCCCGTGGCACATAGGTAGGTGTCCTCTCTTGGACTCTTCCATAGAGAACCGCTTAAGTATGGTATCGATGTAGGTAGCTTGGGTGAGTCCGAGCATCCTTTTCGATCTATCCCGATAGATCTGAATTCCAAGAATATAGGATGCTTCACCCATGTCCTTCATCGAGAATCTACTAGACAACCAGACTTTAGTTGAATGCAGCATTCCTACATCATTCCTAATGAGTAGAATGTCATCAACATAAAGTACAAGGAATGTCACAGCGCTTTTAACTACCTTTTTATATACACATGGATCCTCGAGATTCTTGATGAAACCAAATTTCTTAATTGTTTAATCGAATCTCAGGTTCCAACTCCTCGATGCTTGTTTGAGACCGTAGATCGATCTCTGAAGTTTGCATACTTTAAGCTCACTTCCTACAGATGTGAAACCCTCAGGCTGCGTCATATAGATCTCTTCCTTAATGTTTCCATTAAGAAACACAGTTTTCACATCCATTTGCCATATCTCATAGTCGTACCATGCTGCTATGGCAAGTAAGATTCTAATTGACTTGAACATTGCGATTGGTGAAAAGGTTTCATCATAGTCAACACCTTGCCTTCGAGTGTAACCTTTCGCGACCAGTCGCATCTTGTAGGTCAATACCTTACCATCAGGCCCAAGTTTCCTCTTGTATATCCATTTACACCCAATAGGAACAATTCCTTCAGGAGGATTAATAAGAGTCCAAACTTGGTTCGCATGCATTGAGTCAATCTCAGACTGCATTGCTTCAAGCCATAAACTAGAATCAGCATTGGAAATCGCCTCCTTGAAGGTTATTGGATCACATCCAATAACTTGATCACCCTGATCATCTTCAAGGAGGAAACCATATCTTTCAGGAGCCCTAGGAACCCTTTCGGATCTCCTAGGTGCGACCATTTCTGGTACCGGCTCTTGAGGTGCGGGAGGTTCACTTGGTACTTCAGTTGGTTCTCGAACCTCTTCGAGTTCTACTATTTTGCCTTTTCTATCAAGTAGAAACTCCCTTTCCATAAAGGTGGCATTTCTAGAAACAAACACTTTTGTTTCGTTGGGATAGTAGAAGTAGTATCCAATAGAATTCTTTGGATACCCAATGAAGTAGCATAAGATGGATCTAGTATCCAGCTTATCTCCCACTGTCTGCTTCACATAAGCAGTGTTAGAGTAGATGCCCAACTAGCCAACTTGTGGCGTGTGGGTTTATAGACTCTTGTATATGACAGTCTTTATATATGATATTCGCATTTGTTTATGGCATTCTTTATCTTCGTTATGTTTATATAATGTTAACAATTGTGTTGGATAAAGACCTAGAATGCACCATAGTGTATGTTAGATGTGATAGTGGGTATGACGGCTATCATGAAACACATCTAATAGTCACTGTGCATTCTGAATTCGTTCCTAGTCTATTGGGCCGTCAAAATGAGGATAAGGCCGCCCGAGCTCGAGACTAGTATCTGCGATGCGAAGTACCATGTTTCATTGGTAGGGAACATTGTGATGTTCTGAGCATGCAGATAGATAGTGACCTGGTGATTTATCGAACTACTCTCGTTCGGACTTTCCAAGTGGTTACCATTTGTCGAGTGGATAAGTCCGAGGTCTTGGTTGTACTGATTAGTCCTCACGACTCGAAACGTCATTGAGACTCTACATGATAGGCGTCTCACTTTGACCCGTTTGCCGACTCACTTGGGGTCATTAGGCGGCGGGGTTGGGTGAGACCCCGATGCATGTAGGAGTCGATGCTTCGTTGTCGAGGATTCACCGCTCGCTTACATGCATGGATATCCTATGCTATCTGAGGGGATAATAGTGTATAAATCTCTGGCCAGAGTACTAGAAGTGTTTTAGGTAAATGGGTTTATCTAGTTACACTCGCGATGTCACTATTTGATCTCCAAGATGTATGCATAGCTATCGGATCTCTAGCGACTCTCGATTTACCAATGATCGTTGATCTGATCGGGATATATGGATTGAAAGGACCGTACTGTACGCTAACCACGACCAACTGGTTCTTGCAGGCACTATCAGTGATACCTAGGGGATCATGGCGCGATGTTGCTAGGCGCTTTACCATGATCCTTTGGGCAAGTCCGAAATTGTGATTTCGGAGCCGCAATGGTTGTGGGCCCACGGCTAGCTGTATCCCTGAACCATTGAGGGTCACACAAGTACTGGATTCGTAATTCCCGCATGGAAACTGAGCTCAATGTGTTGAGCATATGAGGAGAATTTTAGGGAGTGCGACTTCCTAAAAGTCAACAGGGGTCAAATTGCGATTTCCTGCTGTTGAGGGGCAAAACTGTCAATTTGCACTAAGTAATCTGAAAAATTGTTTTCGCATCATAATATTCAGTTTTGGAAACTGAGTCGATCGGTCCGATCTGATCGTCGATCGGAATTATGATGAAACCACGGTGATTCAGATGAACCGAATGTTCATACGTTGGACTTGGCCCGCCCCAGGTCTAATGGGCCGGTTCAAGCCCATAACACCTGTACATAGTCTTGAGCCTAGGGTTGCACAAAACAAGCATCATAACAAAACCCTAGCACCACACGCCGCCTCCCTCTCCCTCACCTCACTTCGCCGACCGCCGCATCACGCCGCCGGCCGCCGGCCGCTGCCCGCCGGCGTCCGATCTTCGCACGATTGGACTTGTTCTGATCCGTGCGACGAGGTGATTCCGTTCATGATAAAATCCATCAACCTTCTAGTGCAGGCTGATCGGAGGAAGATCAAATCCGGTCGTGGACCTGATTAGACGTAATCTATCGCCGCCTACCATGAAGAGACAGTCTCCCTGTGATTCTGGTTGGAGCCAGTTCCTGTCGCCAGCAAGGTAACAATCAAAGAACCCCCTATGAACGGTTTGTTGATTTGCTTTATTGTATTGAACGTTTCCCGGCGCTAATTTTAAACTTCCGCTGCGCCGCCGGGAGACGTGATCCGGATCCGCCACCGCTTTTCCCAACAGTGGTATCAGAGCCAAGGCTCGGATCCTTCAATACAATTGTTGCCATATTGCATCAGATCTCGAAATTTTGATCACGAAAACAAAAAAAAATATTTTTGGCCTGTCGGCCGCCGCCGCATGCGTCGGCGCGAACTCCCGTGCGCGATGGCCGCGCATGATGCGCGATCGATGTCTCCTGGCCTCGCGCTAATGGTAGCGCGGTGGTCGAAGAGGAGCGCACAGCTGTGCGCCGCGATTGGCGCGGCTGTGCGCCATGCATCACGCGGCGATGCACGTCCGTCGCGCAACTTGGTTGAGCGACCTGCCGCGCTTGGCACGGGCAGCGTGATGGCGGCGGCCGCCGCCGTCCGACGTGATTTCCAGCAGATCGTTGCGACGGCTGAATTTTACTTCTAGGTTTAGTTCGGGCCTGTCCCGTGCAGCCCATGAAGTTTTCGGGCCGATATTCGATATCGGGCCGGTTTTGGTCAATTTTGAAATTTTTGAGATTTTGGGCCCAAAATTGTTTTTGGCCCAATATGATGCAATTAAAATTGCAAAATACGATTTTATAATTAAATATGATTTTGTTGATTAAAATTTGATTTTATCGACAAAATGCGATTTTATGATTAAAATATGA
>KQ993112.1:57036-67935 GCA_001598015.1 Dorcoceras hygrometricum | reverse complement strand
GTACGAGGTCAAGCCTCAGTACGAAGAGCTATCAAAGCAGATAAACATGCAACATGCTATAAATCAATGCTATGAATGCATGAGGGCTATCAAGAAATCGGATAGCTAGACCAGTCTATCAACTGGCAACTCAGATCAAGCCTCTATACCACTCACAGCCAATCAGCCGGTGGAAATCATCGGTCCGTGATCATCGGGGCCCGTCAGCCCATCACAGCTCAGTGGTAGACACTCGAATCCGGTAGTCACCACTCCGACGATAGCGTTGGACTTTTCGGGTACGACTCAACAGTCAGCCAGTCACAACGTGGCACCCAATCAGGTAATCAAATAAATCTATCAATTCAGGCTCAAGATGTATGCATGAATGCCATTCAATATCAATGCTTAATGCATACAATTCATAATACGTGCAACAGAATGTATAGCTCAAGCAATTCATCAAACTGTTCCACGTAAACACATAGCAGCAAAGTCACGGGCTTCACAACATTGAAATATAGACAAGTTCATGCTCAAAGCTGCTAAGGGCTGCTCAATCGTACCTCGAATCCACAAATTCTACCTCACAAATTCGAACAAGGCACGGCAGCACTCACGACTAGAAACCAGCAACTTTCACGATCTTCTCCAAGGTCTTTCGGCAGCTTCAAATGGGTAGCAATCGAAAGAGAAGTTCACAGGGGACCCAGCGCCACCGAAATTACTCAAATCTTCGGCGGAGAACAACGAAAATCTGGGGAAGAAATGTCTCGGTGCACGGTAGCTCTACGAGGGTTTGGGGAAAGAAGATAAGAAATATCTGGTTCTAAAATAATTCTAAGTGTCGAACAACACTTCTATTTATAATCTCCCCAAATCAACGTCTGCTGAACACCAAAATTCAGTCGACTGAACAGTAAATATCTTCCAGCAGATACCTCCTTTCTTTCGCTAAATTCAGCAGCAACGACTACACAACAATCGCACGCTACTCGCTGCATTTGACCCCTTTGTGGTCAACTTCAACATGAACAAGCTGGTAGCCACCCTTGAAGAGGTGGTGAACATGCTTGTCGTGTTCGAGGGGACCATAAAGAAGGACAAACCCGTCCTCCTTCTGGTTTCTTCTTCCTCTGCGAAGAAGGGGCCCAGACGCAAGAGCAAGAAGCGTTCTGCTCCTGCGAGGGAGGAAAAGTCCGCCAAGAAGCCAAAGGCAAAGGCTTCCAAACCAAACAAGCATGAGGATGTTTGCCACCACTGCCACAAGGCTGGGCATTGGAGGAGGAACTGCAAGGAGTACCTCGAGCAGTTGCGAACTGCAAAAGGTATGTTCTATATTGAAATAAATATGTCTCTTAATTCAACTTCTTGGGTACTTGATACCGGATGTGGATCTCATATCTGCAATGATTTGCAGGTGATGACAAGAAGTCGACGTCTTAGAGAGGGTGAGACCCACTTGAGGCTAGGCAATGGAGCAAGGGTTGCTGCAGTAGCTATAGGGGATATTGTTTTATTTCTGTCTTCAAATTTTAAGTTGTTGTTACGAGACGTTTTATTTGTTCCTGAATTAATTAAAAACATTATTTCTATTCCTATGCTTGATAGAGATGGATATTCTTGTATGTTTGCTAATTCGATTTGCAATATTTACAAGAATGAATGTTTAATTGGAATTGGGGAGGCTCTGATACCAATTGTAGGATCGAGCGCTTGCCGCTTTACCAAAAGCTATAGCTGGTGGTAATGGTGCAACTCCAATCTTTTAAACCGTATAGCAACACAAGCGCCACGGTTCGATCGCTCTACCTAGCAGGGGCAATTATTGCACTCCAATAGAAGAAGTATTTCAGGCTTTTGTGATCTGTGAATATCTCACATTTCTCCCAATATAAATAATGCCTCCAAATCTTTAAGGCAAAAACCACTGCTGCTAGCTCCAAGTCGTGAGTGGGATAATTATTTTCGTGATCTTTCAAATTCCGGGAAGCGTAGGATATTACTCTAAAATCTTGCATCAAAACAGCTCCTAATCCCAACTTCGACGCATCTGTGTAGATGACGAATTTCCCTTGATCAGATGGCATTGTTAGCACAGGAGCTTCAATCAACGCCTGTTTCAATTGCTCAAAGCTGACTTGACAGTCGGGGGTCCATTCAAATTTGCTCAACTTCCTAGTCAGTGATGTTAAGGGAACAGATATCTTTGAAAATCCCTTAATGTAACGCCTGTGTAACCAGCTAACCCCAGAAAACTCCTAATCTCCGCAACAGATGTTGGTACTGGCCAGTCGCGAACGGCTTCCACCTTTTCTGGGTCTACTTCCAATCCATATTTGGATATGATATGCCCTAGAAAAGACACCTTCTCCAACCAAAAATCACACTTGCTAAACTTGGCAAACAGCTGCTTGTCTTTCAAAATCTGAAGCACTGTTCTCAAGTGGTTTGCGTGCTCAAGTCTATTCTTGGAATACACCAAAATATCATCGATAAACACCACTACAAACTGATCTAAAAATGGTTGGAGTTTCATTAAGTCCATAAAAGCTGAGGGTGCGTTAGTGAGTCCGAAGGGCATTACCAAAAATTCTTAGTGACCGTATCTAGTTCTAAAGGCTGTTTTGTAAATGTCTGCTGGTTTTATCTTCAATTGGTGATAACCAGACCTTAAATCAATCTTAGAGAAAACTATCGATCCCTTCAACTGATCAAACATGTCCTAAATTCTAGGCAAATGATATTTATTCTTAATTGTCAACTTATTCAACTCTCTATAGTCTATACACAGCCTTAGACTCCCGTCCTTTTTCTTGACAAACAAAACAGGGGCTCCCCACGGTGACGTACTTGGTCGAATAAAGCCTTTGTCCAGCAGCTCTTGTATTTGCTCCTTTAGTTCTTTCATCTCTGATGGAGCAAGACGGTAAGGTGGTCTAGAAACGGGTGCTGCTCCTGGCACTAAGTCAATTGCAAATTCCAGTTCCCGATCAGGTGGCAGTCCACACATGTCTTCTGGAAAGACCTCGGGGAATTCGCTCACTACTTCAACATCTGAAAGCTGGGGCTTGCTAGAAGCTGCTAAAGATGATAAACTTATCAAAAATCCTACTCCCCCTTTTCTCAAACAACTATGGGCCTTAAGAGCTGAGATAATTCGAGGGGTTTTACACATCTGACTAGCCTCGAACGTGAACCAGTCTCCTCTTGGAGGCTTTACCACTACGGTTCTAAGCTTGAAATCTATCACGACTCCGTATTTGGTCAACCAATCCATTCCTAGAATCAGATCAAACTCCGGCATAGGTAGAACAATTAAATCAGCAGTAACTAAATGCCCTTGAAGCCTAAGTTCTAGGTTACAAAACAAATCATGAGATATCAGCTCTTCCCCAGAGGGCACAGTCACGCAAAATCCCATAGTCAACTGGTCGGGTTTAACAGGTAATTAGAGCTAAAGAGGGAATTCCAGCGATCAAGATCTTACCCGTAGCCACTGTAGAATCCGGATTGGCTTGCTCGGTTGTCATGACGTAAGCTCTACTGGTCACCATCTGCTTTGATTTCGGGCAGTCCTTAATAACATGCCCTAACAATCCACATCTGTAACAAACATTTTGTCCCTTTCTACAAGGACCAAGGTGGTTCTTCTGGAACTTGGGACACTGAGGTCTGTTTCCAACTGCTGAAACCGCACTAATGGGTTGCACTAACCAAAGGTTTATGCTCCTGAGGCTTTTGTTCTTGCGACAGTTTCTGATTTTTATATGGCTTCTTGGGTGGTCGATGGTCTTTCTGCTGGAAGGCCTGTCTCTTCAGTTGTCGTTCTTCCACAACTGCCTTCCAATCTTGATTAAGTCTTAGGCCTTGTCCACCGCTCCTCGATAATCCTTTGGTTCTACCAGTCTCACATCATGCCTGAGCGCTGGTTTCAATCCATCGACAAAATGTCGCAATTTCTCCTTAGGATCAGCTCCAATCGGTACAAAATAACATCCACGTTCGAACTTTCGAACATATTCGTGGACAGTCATGTCCCCTTGCTTGATCATCAAGAACTCTCTTTTCAATTCGGACCTCTTATCCTCTGTGAAATACTGTACAAAGAACACCCGCTTGAATTCCTCCCAAGGGAGATTTGTCACATCTACGGTTAACTTTTCTCCTTCCCACCAGAGCATTGCATCATCCCTCAACATGTAAATTACGCATCTGGATCTTTCTATGTCGGGTGTCTGGAGATACTCAAATATCACTTCCATTGATTTAATCCAGCTTTCGGCGACGAACGGATCTGTGGTGCCACTAAACTCCCTTGGCTTCTGTATTCGAAATCGTTCTTGAGGGTCATCATTGCTATGTCCTCTACTACTGCAGGATTGACCATTGCCTCTCCCCTGCTGTTCTACCAGCAACCTTAGAAGTTGGGCAATACTAGCGTTACTATCAGGACTGGATTCATCTACTGGGATATTCCTCCCTCTTCCTCGGCCAGACATTTTAATCTATAGCCCGTAATCCACCACATAAGAACATCAGAACATGCAAGAATCAAAAGTACATGCTCTAAAACATAAAAGAAACTCACTGCCCCAAAGAGACGGTCGATGAAATCTGTTCCAACGAGGAGTGCGTGTGTTTATCTCTGGACCATGCTCTGATACCATGTTTGTGACGCCCAATCCCCATGGGAGTCACGGGATCAAAGAAAAGGGAATAAAAAGGAAAATAGAAGGGCTGAATAATAAATAGAACAAGCTGTATTGCCTTGCTCAAAATAAAATCAAAGTACAGCCATTGGCGCCAAGAAATTAAAATCAGATTTCATTACAATTTCGAAGTACAAAATGCGAAGTCGCGATATTACAACTACTGAACTCTATTTGAATTCATCTTTGTTGTAACGGATCTCAATACAGATTTGACTAAGATCAAAGACAACAAAATATAAAAATACAAAATGAACATCGCGGAAACACAGGCCTTCGATAAACACTAACACGTCGCTACTGGTTCAAACTCCACCTCCCCTGCTCCGGCGCCGACTCACCTGCACCAAGAAAGCTAGTGAGCCTAGGGGCTCAGAAAGCGAAACTGAGAGTAACAAGCACAATATGCAGGTGTAAAATATAAGACATCACAGTTTAAAGGAAGTCATAAAACATCATTCATCATAAACTTCTGTTCTGGAAATAAAATCAAATCCCAGCGTTATCATTTTCATTTGACTTATGGCTCAGAAGCTCTACTTAGGTCCCATTGCACTCGATCGAATGACTACTGATATAAGTTACAATATGGTGAAATCTCACATAATATGAAGGGGCAACCGACCCTCTCGTCTGCTGCTCACCCTTCGCATATGGACCGTGTGTTATCTTTGCCATAAATCCTAAAGTCTGATCGTTTCTTCCTTTAAACAAATTCTGAGATAAATTCGAATCTCAACATCGGGGTTCACTTCATTTTAAAACTCATACTTCCTTCAAAAATTCATTTTCACTGAGCATCCCGCTGAGACATAGGTAATCATTTGTTGGGATAAATTCAGTTGTTGGCAAGAAATTCAGTCGATGTGAACAGTAAGTCAGTCGATGGGTACATATCGGTGGTCAACACAATTAATCGGGTCAACGGAGTAACAGTAGAATAACCAGTCGTTGGTTCAAAAACAACCAGTCGTTGGGTAAGGAAAATCAGCAGTTTAAAGAAAACCAGACGTTGATTGTGAATCAGCAGTGAGGTACTTAGGGGAAGGAATCAGTTGCAACATAGGAACCAGTCGCAAGCAACAGTAACCAGTCGCAATCAAACCAGTCGCAAGCAACAGTAACCAGTCGCAAGAAACAGTAACCAGCTGATGGTTATGAAATGCGATATGAACAGTAAACCAGCTGATGGTTAATGAAATGCGATATGAACAGTAAACTAGCTGATCGTTAATGAAATGCGATATGAACAGTAAACCAGCTGATGGTTAATGAATGCGATGGCTGATAGTAGAACTGATGCTACAACGTCACGAACAACATCCACAATATCAGGATTTACCTATCAAACCAGACTTAGTTCTAGTTCGACTAGCATTTCCAACTTCGTGGAGTCAAATTCAGACGCTGCCATTCACCAGAGGGAAGAAGAACATCATAATTTACATGAGTTGGAATCTGAAATGCTCAGTGTTTCAAAATCAACATCACCAACTTCAACATCAACTCCGTAAAATACATTTTGAGTTCCAAACATACACCCACTGTGAACCCGAACATTAAACATACAATTCAACCAGAGCAAAGGCTGATATTAAACATAACTTAGGCAAGGAATTATGAAACGAAGTAAAAACAATACATAAGCTTTCATGGTGTAGCAAGAATCAGATTTACTTGCCTCACTAAGAAGGAATCACGAGATACAGCATGTCACGAGTAGAGAGTCTTTTCCGAGCGCTACGATGAGCTTCCTATTTTCTTTGATGCAAAAATGAATATATTCTTGCAAGGAAATGAACTTATAGTTCACAAGATTAAAGGCATGGGAGTCTGATTTGTAACAGGGGAAAAACACTCAAGTAGGCATGGTAAGCCAGGCGTACTTCAGAAAATTTTACTTAAAATTCCCTGTCATTGTTTTGATTTATAAATGTACTACTCAAAATCTGAATGTTGGTTCGTATAATATTAGGATCAAAAGATCAGCAACAAGAGCGCGTTCAAAAGGCTTTCGAAATTTTGCGCGCTGCTGATACACACTGGAGCTGCAATAGCTCGTTGTTCTTGAACACTTAAAGAAAACAAGAGCACCGGAGACAGATCTGGTATGATTTAAAAATCATGCGGAAAATACCAGAACTAAATCCTATATTTTAAAACAACTCAAACAGATTTATGTACAACATAAATCTGTTCGAGACTTGTGCTTGTGTGCTGCTGAAATGTTATGCGATGCTAAGTAAAGAGCAAGTGCTGAACTGTTATGCGTGCCTGCTGATTTCTGTTTATGCGTGTATGCGTGCTAAAGTAAATGCTTGCTGAATGAATAAAGAACACGATACAGTACAGAGCATATTTGTTTCTGGAAGTTCGGACTTCAATGTCCTACATCTCCCCTTATTCCACCTCGGAAGGATCCACTACTAGAAGAATTGATCTTACAACTGCGTGTACAGACCCAATCCCACAACCAGCAGCTGTGAGAACTCCTAGACTCCACAAATGCACAACAGTCGCAACTGTGTGACTGACTACATACACATGAGTTTTACGTCTTCGTGCTTGGACGGGAACTGATACAAGATTTCGAGATTCATTCAAATAGATGTGAATGAATCTCGGTGTGTGAGATTGATACAATGAAATCGCTCAAACTCTCTTTTTCTCACACACGAGGGACATGCTCTAATAAGCTAATACAGATTCAGCAATCGACTCTCGTGAAAGCTCCTCTCTAATGGTGGTCGATTGCTTCATCTTTCTTTTCGTTTTTCCCTCTGCTGGTGCACTGTGCAATTAACTTATTCTCTGCGATAGCTTCACAGTGACCAACATCTCGAGCTTACGAAGTTTTTCGTCTTGCTCACTCGTCTACCTTCTTCAATGGCACTTCTCGAATATATAGCCTCTGTTTGAAATATGGCCGTTAGATAGCTTCCAAATCTGTTCAGCGCTTCATATGGCTAATTTGTCTTCTTTCCATTTCAGTGCAACGCTCCTCTGTAAAGTGTACTATTTCCCAGAATAGTACAAATCTTGTTCCCTTGAATTGAGGCAAGATGCACGATTAAATCTCAGCCATTGATTCTTTCCATCTTGAGCGTTGATTGCGTCTTGTCGCTTTCGCCATTTGAATTACGCTCAGCAGTTGACATCCAGCTTTGATATCTCTTCGTAAGTTGTCAACTGCTTCGCTACAGGTTAATCACTACGACTGAATTCATCTTCTGCTAATTATCTTTGTCGACTGGATGCAAAGCACTGTAGCTTGCGACTGGTACAATATCTTGCGACTGAATGCAACGCTTCGCTACTTCTTCTTTCCTTGCGTCTGGATATCTGAGCTTGCGACTGGATGCGTAGAGCTTGCGACTGGATGCGCAAAGCTTGCGACTGGATGTCTCCTCTACGACGTCGCTTCCTCTTGCGACTGATTGAATCTCTTCACTTCGCCTGCTGATTCTACATTAAAACAGATCTGGCCTTCATAAAATAAGTTTCTCAAAACATTTAAAACATTTAAAACATAGCACATGTGTTTTAAAATCAGTGCTCGTTCAAGAACAACCTGCTCTGATACCACTTGTTGGTCCGTATAAGATTAGGATCAAAAGATCAGTAGCAAGAGCGCGTTTAAAAGGCTTTCGAAATTTTGCGCGCTGCTGATACACACTGAAGCTGCAATAGCTCGTTGTTCTTGAACACTTAAAGAAAACAAGAGCACCGGAGACAGATCTAGTATGATTTAAAAATCATGCGGAAAATACCAGAACTGAATCCTATATTTTAAAACAACTCAAACAGATTTATGTACAACATAAATCTGTTCGAGACTTGTGCTTGTGTGCTGCTGAAATGTTATGCGATGCTAAGTAAAGAGAAAGTGCTGAACTGTTATGCGTGCGTGCTGATTTCTGTTTATGCGTGTATGCGTGCTAAAGTAAATGCTTGCTGAATGAATAAAGAACACGATACAGTACACAACATATTTGTTTCTGGAAGTTCGGACTTCAATGTCCTACATCTCCCCTTCTTCCACCTCGTAAGGATCCACTACTAGAAGATTTGATCTTACAACTGCTTGTACAGACCCAATCCCACAACCAGCAGCTGTGAGAACTCCTAGACTCCACAAATGCACAACAGCCGCAACTGTGTGACTGACTACATACACATGAGTTTTACGTCTTCGTGCTTGGACGGGAACTGATACAAGATTTCGAGATTCATTCAAATAGATGTGAATGAATCTCGGTGTGTGAGATTGATACAATGAAATCGCTCAAACTCTCTTTTTCTCACACACGAGGGACATGCTCTAATAAGCTAATACAGATTCAGCAATCGACTCTCGTGAAAGCTCCTCTCTAATGGCGGTCGATTGCTTCATCTTTCTTTTCGTTTTTCCCTCTGCTGGTGCACTGTGCAATTAACTTATTCTCTGCGATAGCTTCACAGTGACCAACATCTCGAGCTTACGAACTTTTTCTCTTGCTCACTCGTCTACCTTCTTCAATGGCGCTTCTCGAATATATAGCCTCTGTTTGAAATATGGCCGTTAGATAGCTTCCAAATCTGTTCAGCTACCTGCTGATTCTTGCGACTGCTCTCTCAAACCATCTGCTGAATATGATGACGTCACCGATGACTTCATCAACGCTAATCCATCTGCTGATCCTTATTGCGAATGTCGCTTCATCTTGCTTCTCTTCATCTGCTGATCTCTTCTTATTGCGAATGCAAAATGCTGTCGTTCCAACTTATTCACGCGACATCGTTTTGCAATCGCCAACTCCAAGTACCAACTGCTGGTTGAAGCTCTCTGCTGATTCTATTCCACTGTAGCTTCCTGCTGAATGATGACGTCACTGCTGATGTCATCTACGCTTTACGCTCCAGCTGATTTTCATCACTCCAGCTCCAGCTCGCGCTTCTTCTAATCTTCTTGAATGGCGACTGTCAATAGATTCATCAACAGTACTTATATCTTTGCGACTGCTAACAGATTCATCAACATTACTTATAATTGGAATCTTCTTCTTTGCTATATTTCTCCAGCGCACTTCTCAATTCCTGTACCAGCTGGTTCACTTCGCTCTTTAGCGCTTGCAGCTGGTTGTCATCGTTCCAACTGGTTTATTGTGCTCCAGCTGGTTCTACTTGGCCCTCGCCTGATTACGAACAGCTGATTCATCTTTGGACGTCTCCATTGCTAATTCAACTGCCGATTCCATGAACACCAAACCAACTGCTGAATCAATATATTGCGAACCAACTGCTGAACAGATTCTTCGACTGTTCATCGTCTTCTTCGATAGCTAGAATATGTACACTCAAGTAGAATTGTTAGAATCACAATAATAGGTTTTGTGTAATTCAAAACTTAATCAGGATCTGTCAAAACAGATCCATCAATCTCTCCCTTTTTGATTTACACAAAACCTCAAATCAACGATGCATGTTCTAACAATTCTCTCCCTTTTTGTGGGAATAAAAAAGAGTTCGAATATGCTGGTCTTCCCATTATTTAAAACAAAAAGCTCTCCCTACACTATTACAACAAAAAACAGTGTAACAGCAGGAGTTTTAAATTTGAAAAACAAAACAGCTTTGGGAAGCACCATATGCAACAATATATGATTTTGAAAACAGGAGCTGATGCATTTGCTCAAATTAACAAAGACAGTGACGCCACTCTCCCTGTCTTTTATAACATGAGCTCAAATCATTTTTAAAAGCAAAATTTTGCATCAGCTGGAATCCGCAAAACAGAACAATTTAAAAACACATCAGAGCATACAAATATTTCGAATAACACGTGCTACTGAGTTACTCAAAATTATGAAGAACCAGTACAGAGAACAGCTCAGATTTTTCCTTCTTCTATCTCGCCCCATGTGCTTGTCACTGAGCCTCGCTCCAAGTGATCTTACAGCACAACGAAAATAGAAGCTTGGCATCTGCCCGAGACTCGCGCATCCCGACAGTTCATCAAGCGAAAAACCGGTTCTATATATAAACATATTCTGGCCTTCATAAAATAAGTTTCTCAAAACATTTAAAAAAAACATTAAAATCATAGCACATGTGGTTTAAAATTAGTGCTCGTTCAAGAACAACCTGCTCTGATACCAATTGTTGGTCCGAAAATAGGATCAAAAAGATAGAGCCAGCGCTGATTTGACAAACAGTAAAAATTTTGCGC
>KQ993112.1:36121-56587 GCA_001598015.1 Dorcoceras hygrometricum | reverse complement strand
TTTTTCCCTCTGCTGGTGCACTGTGCAATTAACTTATTTTCTGCGACATCTTTACAGTGACCAACACTTCGAACACTTCTTCAATGGAGCTTCTCGAATATATAGCCTCTGTTTGAAATATGGCCGTTAGATAGCTTCCAAATCTGTTCAGCGCTTCATATGTCTAATTTGTCTTCTTTCCATTTCAGTGCAACGCTCCTCTGTAAAGTGTACTATTTCCCAGAATAGTACAAATCTTGTTCCCTTGAATTGAGGCGATATGCACGACTAAATCTCAGCCATTGATTCTTTCCATCTTGAGCGTTGATTGCGTCTTGTCGCTTTCGCCATTTGAATTGAGCTCAGCAGTTGACATCCAGCTCTTGTAAATCGTCAACTGCTTCGCTGCTGAATCATTCTTCAACTGCTGCGCTTTGCTACTTCAACGATTCTTGCGTCTGGATTTCCTGCGACTGGATACTGTAGCTTGCGACTGGATATATAGCAACAGCTGATTCAAATAAGCTCTCGACTGGATGCTGCTGTTGCTTGCGTCTGGTTGTCCAGCTGGTATTAAACATATGCTTCCAGCTGGTATCTTGCGACTGGTTCTTGCGACTGGTTATCAACGCAAAGTCTTCCTGCTGAATCTTTAGCGCAAGAGCAAAACGCTGTCGTATCAACTTATGTAAACGACATCGTTTTGCAATCACTATCTTCAAATAGCATCTGCTGGTGAACAGTAGCTTGCGACTGGATATCTCCTCTACGACGTCGCTTCCTCTTGCGTCTGGATGTACAAGCTACCTGCTGATTCTTGCGACTGCTCTCTCAAACCATCTGCTGAATATGATGACGTCACCGATGACTTCATCAACGCTAATCCATCTGCTGATCCTTATTGCGAATGCAAAACGCTGTCGTTCCAACTTATTCACGCGACATCGTTTTGCAATCGCCAACTCCAAGTACTAACTGCTGGTTGAAGCTCTCTGCTGATTCTATTCCACTGTAGCTTCCTGCTGAATGATGACGTCACTACTGATGTCATCTACGCTTTACGCTCCAGCTGATTTTCATCACTCCAGCTCCAGCTCGCGCTTCTTCTAAGCTTCTTTAATGGCGACTGTCAATAGATTCATCAACAGTACTTATATCTTTGCGACTGCTAACAGATTCGTCAACAGTACTTATAATTGGAATCTTCTTCTTCGCTATATTTCTCCAGCGCACTTCTCAATTCCTGTACCAGCTGGTTCACTTCGCTCTTTAGCGCTTGCAGCTGGTTGTCATCGTTCCAACTGGTTTATTGTGCTCCATCTGGTTCAACTTGGCCCTCGCCTGATTACGAACAGCTGATTCAACTTTGGACGTCTCCATTGCTAATTCAACTGCCGATTCCATGAACACCAAACCAACTGCTGAATCAATATATTGCGAACCAACTGCTGAACAGATTCTTCGTCTGTTCATCGTCTTCTTCGATAGCTAGAATCTATACACTCAAGTAGAATTGTTAGAATCACAATAATAGGTTTTGTGTAATTCAAAACTTAATCAGGATCTGTCAAAACAGATCCATCACTGAAATTTAACCATTCTCCCATCCAAAACCATTTTATTTGTAAAGTTTGAAAATTGTTTGGCTACGCTCGGGTGACAACTGATCGGACCTCTGTACCTTATGAAATCTAAGAAATAAGAAATCAGCTATTTGAACAAATAAACAATGCTGAAATCTGAAATTAGAAATGGGTCCTCAATTTATGAGGATTAAAATTTGTGGTCCTATGGATTTTGGGGCGTTACACCTCTGCTGGCCCTGAGGCCTCTGCTGCTGCTGGCCCTGTGGAGATGGACCCTTAGAAGGCCCCTGAAAATGTCTCTTCGCTGGTGGCTGCGAAGACTGGCCCCTGACGGGCTGCTGCATCTGACGCTTCCTCTGGTAGTCATCCCTCATGTCCTTCCGGCCTCTCTCAGACCGGTAAGCCCTGTTCACTTCCGCCATATAAGTCTCCACGTCCACCATGTTGACATCGTGGCTGATGTCGGGTCGCAGTCCATCAGTAAACTTCCGCAGCTTCTCGCTCTCCACCGTAGCAATCGAGGGCACAAAGGTACACCCCCACCCAAACTGTCTAACATACTCAGCAACAGACTTGTCTCCATGACGGAGACTCATAAACTCCTGAATAAGCTGGCTCTGGGCATCCACAGTAAAATACTTCTCGAAAAAGACTTTCTTGAACTCCTCCCAAGTCAGGCTCTCCAGAAACAAACCAACCACTGCACCCTTCCACCACAGAGAGGCGTCTCCCTTCAGCATGAAAATAGCACAACGGACCTTGTCGGCGTCCACCAGACCCATAATCATAGATAGTCTCCATGGATCAGATCCAATCCTCTGCAACGAGTGGATCGATGGTACCAGCGAACACCTTAGGTCCCTGCTTACGGAACCTTTCAGCAACATCCTCCTCATACGACTTTCCGGGTCGCTCTGACTGACGCTCCATCAGCCTGGTAATCCCAACGAGAATATCCACGCTAGCTCTCTCATATGGAGTCAACTGAGGTGGTGGGGGAGGAGGAGGAGGTGTAGCATCATCCTGCTGGGTCCTATCGCGACGGGGAGGCATTGTTCTGATACACCAAAACCTTATCACGTAAATCTAAGTGCATGACTAAGCGTGTAGTTTTAAAACTCGAAGGCCAAAACTCATGCAGAAATAAAACATGCAGCATGCAATCATAAAAATAAATCGTAAAACAGTAAAACTCACAGACTGGTAGTGCAACTTCTGAGCTCCACGCAGCAGGCTAGTACCCCACCAAAACCACCGCTCTGATACCAACTGAAACAAATCAGACTCTAACAAAAAATTTTTTTTATATGTGCGGAAAACGTAAACTTAAAGTATGGCTCGTTCCCTTTTCAAACATTTCTAAATCATTTTCTCACCCATACTGTCAGGCCACATGCGCTAATACTTACGGAAGCATCATAAAAACATGGGCTAATTTTTTTTTAAAATATGGGCCTGATCCAATTTCATTTCAAAATACAATCATACTCAAAGTATAGTTAAACTCAAAACTCAAACAACAATGCACGATCCCCAACATATATAAAGGCACAGGACATCCCCTGGCTCAATATAACTATCAGTACAACTGGGACTCAAATCAAAAAGGGGATCGACCAGCTGAAGCTCCACTCTGTCTAGCTTGGTTACCTGAAGAACCTGCCAGTGCCAATACAGACCAAGGCAACCCAGAACAGGGAAAATAAACGAGGTAAAACCTCAGTACGAAGAGCACAATAAAAGCATCTATCATGTCAGACAATGCAATATATCAATCGTGCAATGCATGAACAGGGATACCAAGAATCATCGGTAGACGAAAGGATAGCACAATGACTCAACTGTGCAAAACTCATCAATCATCATCATCTTGTGATCTTCAGGTACGACGACTCAGCCGACCATCACAAGGCAGTGTGGTATTCAGGCGCAACGACTCAGCTGGCCACCACATCAAAACAGCGTTGGACCTTTCAGGCACGACGACTCAGCCGGCCGATCACAACGTATCAAGGGACTCAACTTTCAAAAGAATCAGGCTCAATATGTATGCGTGAATGCACAACAGACTCATTCTTATTCAATGCATAACATCACACACATGTAACACATATATGAGCACAAATCATTCAGCAGTCAATACAAAACACAGCAGCTAATACACGATAGAAATATTCCCAAAGCTGATATCGAAAACTGCTTAATATATAGCTCAATTCGTACCTCAATCAGCTTCTACCTCAACAGATCTCACCACAACAACAGGGAGCAGCAACTAACTCAAATCTACTATCCAAGCAGCTTCACGGCAAACTCAACCGAAGCCACTAAAAGCTCGAATCTGCTAAGATATCTAATTATCAACTCAAATCTAAACTAAAACAGCTTAATTCTAAAGCCCCAGTAGCATAACTCAGCTACCTAACTCCTACGGAGCACTACACAGATCTCATACGAAGCTTAAATCGGTAAAGAATCACTTACTCAAAGCTGTTAAAGAACAGACAAGCAACTGGTCCACAATCATGAAGTCACTCAACCACTGCAACAACTTTGCGCTCCACAATTCCGGCGACTCAAATCTCCAAACTGGTATAAATCGAAAGCCCCAGAGAAGACGAGCTCAGCGCTACAAATCTTGCTCCAAACGGCGGCAAAAAACAACGACAATAGACGGAAATAGGGTTCGGGTGAACAGTAACAATCGAGGGTTCACGGGGATGAAGTTAAGGAATATCTGGTTCGAAAATATTCTAAGTGTTGATCGACACTTAAGTTAAATCCCCAATCAAAGCTTCAGCAGAAGTCATCATCGACTAATTCAGATCTCTCCCCAACTCAGATCTTGGTACTGATCAGCTTTCATTCTAAGGCAGAAGCCTCTCAAATCTGGTTCTCTAAACAATACCAAAATGACGTCGCTCTTACTTATCAAAACGACGCAGCATCGGAGTAAAGCTCTCACAACAGATCTCGCTAACGCTCTTCATATCTTGGTCACATCTGTATCATCAAACGCACTGGTCTACACAGCACTGTTGACCAACGTTGACATCTGAACAACTCTGGACAACTAACCATCACTGACTTCCTCGAGTAGAAGCTCACATCTGCTCACGCCCGCTAAGCAGATTTCAACCTCTAGCGTCAAGTCTGGAAACACAATACAACAGCGTTTCACTCCCTGCTTGCGACAATTCACGCAACACACAAGGGACAGATCTAAACATCCAGATCTCGCTCAAATTTGAAATTCTGAAAAATCACCAAGTCCTCAAATCTGAAAACCCGATACTCAGAAACTCAATTAGCTAATTCTAAACCAAATCTGATTAGCTAATAAATCATACTTAGCAAATTCTAGTCCTCACATTCTCCCCATATTAAGAGGTTTCGTCCTCGAAATCAAAGGCAAACACAGGGCAGAAATCAACAAAGCACTAGAACTTACCAACACAACTCCACTGTCAAAGCTCAAACAGATGAGGCCACTCTTGTTTCATCTTCTCTTCAACTTCCCAGGTAGCTTCCTCACGACCATGCTTACTCCATTGGACCATCACCAACGGAATCACCTTATTCCTCAGCTGCTTCTCCTTCCTATCCAGAATCTGCACTGGATACTCAACATAAATCAAGGTAGAATCCAGTTCTACTTCATCAGTCCTCAACACATGAGACGGATCTGGCTCATATTTCCTCAACATTGACACATGAAACACATCATGCATCGCTTCTAACTCATCAGGAAGCTTCAATCTATAAGCCAACTGTATGATCCTATCAACAATCTCAAAAGGACCAACGAATCTAGGAGCCAATTTACCCTTCAATCTGAATCTCATCACACTCTTGAAAGGAGAAACGTTGAGAAAAACTCGATCACCAACTTCAAATTCTAGAGGTCGGCGTCTCTTATTAGCATAGCTAGAATGTCGATCTTGAGCAGCTTTCATCCTACTCCGAATCACCTCAACCTGATCTTTCATGTGTTGCACAAACTCAGGAGTAGACAACTACTTCTCACCAATCTCCTCCCAGCAATAGGTGATCTACACCTACGACCATACAGCGCTTCAAAAAGGGTCATCCTAATAGTCACTTGGTAACTGTTGTTATAAGAAAATTCAACTAAGGACAAGGAATCCTGCCAGCCACCACTGAAATCCAAAACAACTGCTCGCAGTATATCCTATAAAATCTGAATGGTCCTCTCAGATTGATCATCTGTCTATGGGTGATAGGTTGTACTCATAGCCAATCTCGAACCCATCACTGCCTGCAAGCTCTTCCAGAATCGGGAAGTAAACTATGAGACCTGGATTTTATGGAAGATTAATGTTAGATTAATCGGTTTTAGCAATTTTGGAAGTTTCGTATTTTTGGTATTTTGTGGTGAAAGCTGGTTTTATGGTGAAAGCTGGTCGGTAGTGAAAACCAGTCGCAGTGCGTATTTGTATCACGGGAAGTCAATACGCCATCGTTTTGCGTTGAGTAACCAGTCGTTGGCAAAGTCTGCCAGCAACAACGCACGTGAATTTCAGCAGAGAGCTCTAAGGAACTTCAAAAAGGCGACGTTTTGTGAGGTATCTGCTGGGAGATATCTGTTGGCAGCAAGTTCCTGTAGCGGGCATAAAACGCTGTCGTTTGGATTAGTGGAGGCGACGTCGTTTTGGTTAGGGCTAAGAAATCAGAAGCTGGTTTGTTTGCCCCTAGTAGAGATCAGTCGTTGCTTGTGTTAGTTCAACAGATTTGCTGACGTGGTTAAGCGACGTCGTTTAGATTAGTTGAAACGTTGCGTTTTGATGTCGCGTCTGGTACCAGCTGCAAAGATATGTTGCGTTGAGTGAGGAATCCAGTCGCTGGTTTTGGGTGACCAGTTGATGGCAGATACGATGACGTAAGCTGTGCGACATCGTTTAGTTAAGTCTCTGTGACACCGTTTTGCTAGCATTGTTTAAGAGATTCAGCAGCTGGTTTGCTTTGCATCTGCTGGTTGTATTTTTCAGCGAGTGTCGACTGGTTTGTCGGTGGGATCTATTATCAGCAGTTGAGAGTGTATATATATTGGAAGACTTGGTCTTTTATTGGTTTATTGGATTCCCATACTTAGCGAAATATTCTCTCAATTGTCGACCTCTGTTCTTCGAACCCTAGTACTTTTCACCGTGAGTTTCTCTGGTGAATTCCCGTCATTTCCGGCCACCGTTTGGTACGTTCGAGGTAGCTTTGGACTCCTCTGGAGAAGCTCTTCCATTTTATACCACTTTTGGAGGCTGTAGTTGGCTAGTTGAGGAACGTGAAGTTGCTGCCCGTTCGTATTTTGAGTAGCTCAGGTAGAACTTCATTCCTTGGCGATGAGATTTTGTTCCTAGCCTAGAATTAAGCTTCCTGTTAGTTGTATTGGTAGAAATTGCGTTGGTTGAGCATAGCTCCCAGTCGTGAGCTTCTGTTAGTATCCCTGAGAATTATGCTTCGTTGTTTAGCAGGTTTTCAACCAGATTTCTCGGGATCCCTTTGTGGAATTTTTTGCTCAGTATTGAGGTACGGATTTGAGCTTGATGTAGCTTGGAATTGGCATGATATTTAATGTGAGATTGCTGGGATTGTTTTGGTGGATATGAATGTCGTGTTGGTAGCTGTTGCATTGTGTTATGCTAGCTGCTCTCGATTGTTTGCATACACACATTTATTCACTTTCATTTCAGATCCCTTGTATTGTATCTCGGCCATTTGTGCCTTGTGTATTGTGCTGTTGTTTTCTTACCAGGATGCGAGGGCGAGCGGCGGTGGATATGAATGTCGTGTTGGTAGCTGTTGCATTGTGTTATGCTAGCTGCTCTCGATTGTTTGCATACACACATTTATTCACTTTCATTTCAGATCCCTTGTATTGTATCTCGGCCATTTGTGCCTTGTGTATTGTGCTGTTGTTTTCTTACCAGGATGCGAGGGCGAGCGGCGATACCGCACTCTCATCTCCTTGCTGGGATCTGTTAGCCACCATGCGCCGAGTGAGTAACTACCACAGTTCATGGGCGAGGCAACGGCAGGTTGAGTTGTTTGATGCATCTGGTATTTGGGTGTAGTGTCAAGGCGAGTGGCTCATTACCACACTTTGAACACACCCCGTGGCCACTGATTCGTTGCAGATATTTTGGAGCTATGTTTGAGTTCCTTGGCTCCCTTGTTGGTTGTAGCCTTCAGCTGTTATCCGGTGTCTCATGCATAGCATCTGCATTTTATCTTATGCATTTCTTTTAGCTATTTCAGTTGCTCTCCGTACTGGGGTTTGACCCTGTGTCCCTCTGGGGCTTGGTTGTTTTCCTTGTTTGTGTTGTTTTCAGGGAATCCAGGTTTTACAGCTGGTCGTGGTTTTAACCCAGCTGGTGGTGCCCAGGAGGTGTTTAGAGTATCTCAGTAGCGTATAGCATATTTATATGTATCAGTACAGTTAGCCAGGGGATGCCCTGTGCTTTGATGTTGTATTTTGTTGTTGGAGTCTGATACATGTTTTTGTTGTTGTTATGATATACTGTTGTTGTTGGCTGGTAGCCCGCGTTTTGAATGATTTTATAAACTGGGATATATTTTGAGTATCGTGGTATTTTAAATTATATTGTTTAAACCGTCAGGCCAAAAGCAAAATTTTACCCGCTTTTTGATAGCTTCCGCATGTGTTTGTGTGTTTTTATCTCTGATGTTAGCACGAGGCCTGACATTTTTGGTATCAGAGCTTAAGCTGGGATAAGCTCAATTTCTTTGATAACACTTGAGTCTAGGCACAGTGTCGTGTGTTGCATGAGCTTGATTTATGTGATTACGTGCTGCATATTTGTGTTATGTGCTATCTATGCTGTATCTGTTCTGTTTTTCTTGATCCTGTTGAGTGTTTTTCGTAGATGCCGCCTAGACGTCGTGGTAGAGGTAGGGGGTAGTTTGAGGAATCAGCAGGGCAGAGCGAGGATCAGCGTAGCTTTCCTTCTCGTAGTCGTAGTAGGCATGTTGAGGAGGAATTTGATGATGTACCGCCTCCGGTGGAGAGGATGGATGTTGTTATAGCACTGTTTCAGCGGATGAACCCTCCGGTCTTTAATGGTGATGAGTCCAGTGAGGATGCAGACTCGTGGCTCCGTAACATCATTGGCCTTCTCGATCGGGTGCAATATGATGATGATCTTCGGCTGAGTTTAGTGACCCTCTTGCTTAGGAAGGCTGCAGAGCGCTGGTGGCGAGGCGCTTCGAGTACCTTGTTGGAGACCGGTGTTGGGATCTCTTGGGGCAGTTTTTGCGAGACCTTCCGGCAGGAGTATTTACCCGAGTCTTATGTGAACGCCCGGGAGCGGGAGTTCGATCATCTGGAGCAGGGCTCCTGACGGTGAGGGAGTATGCGCGTATGTTTTCTTCTGTGTTGGCATACGTTCCCCATGTTTCGGGCCGGGAGAGGGCCAAGCGGACTAGATTTCTTGAGGGCTTGAACGAGGAGTTGTATCAGATGGTGCTTACCAGTAAGCCCAAGAGTTATGCTGTGGCCGTGGATAGTGCCATCGACATTGAGGAGGGTTTGCGTAGCTGTCGTGCTCGTAGGCTGCAGGTGGCTCAGGGTGGTCGTCCCACTGGTCAGGGAGCGCAGTCTTCTCAGTCCTCCCAGTCAGCCTATCAGCCCCAGCAGCAGCAGCAGCCACAGGTGTCATTGTAGTCTGGCCGTCAGAGGTTCCGTCCCCACGGTCAGCAATTCAAGAAGAAGTCGGGTTCTGGCTCTTCTTGTTCGGGCAGCTCGAGTAGCAGTGGTTCTCGGGCAGAGTTCTGTGGTCACTGTGGTGGCAAGCATCCGTCTACGCAGTGTGTTGGTGTGCAGGGTTCCTGCAACATTTGTGGTCAGTACGGGAATTTTGCTAGAGTGTGTCCATCAGCTGGATCACAGCAGACCGCGGCCCAGCCTCAGGATCGTGGAGGTCAGTCTAGGGGTCGTTCCCCTCAATTTCAGCAGCCCCGATTGGGTGAGAATCAGTTTAGGCCATTTCAACAGCCTGGTCCGTCGTGGTTCGGACAGTCGTCTCAGCCTTTCTTCTCTGGACCCCAGCATGCTCAGGTTAACGCCATCACTAGGGAATAGTCCGAGGAGACGCCGAGCCGGGTGATCACAGGTACTTGTCTCATTTTTGACTTTCCTGTGCGTGTGTTGTTTGACACTGGCGCGTCGCATTCATTCATTTCTGATTCATTTGTTGTTGAGCATGTTCTATGTACCATTCCTTTGTGCGATGTTGTTTCTGTTTCTACCCCTGGCGGTGTGAGCCTGTTCTCCCAAGAGGTTTTGTTGGATGGTGTGCTGCGTTTTGGCGAGCATGTGTTGGTGGCGAGTTTGATCCGTTTGATGTTGTGGGACTTCGATTGCATTGTTGGGATGGACGTGTTGTCCAAGTATAGGGCCTCCGTGGACTGTTTCCATGGGATTGTGCGTTTTAGGCCTATGTCTGGCGAGAAGTGGGACTTCTACGGCCAGGATTCTCGATCGAAGATCCCGTTGGTCTCGACGATGGAGATGCTCAGCTTGTTGTCCTTAGGGAATGCTGGCTTCTTGATCTACGCTTTGGATGCGTCTTCTTGTTCCCGTGTGCAGCTTAGTGACGTTCCTGTGGTGCGACACTTTCCCGATGTGTTTCCGGAGGAGATTCCTGGTTTTCCTCCTAGGCAGGATATTGACTTCAGCATCGAGTTGGTGCCTGGAACAGCCCCGATTTCTCGTGCCCCGTATCGTCTGGCACCTGCGGAGTTGAGAGAGCTCAAGGTGCAGTTGGACGATTTGCTGGAGAAAGGTTTTATCCGACCTAGTATGTCGTCGTGGGGAGCGCCCATCTTGTTTGTGAAGAAGAAGGATGGCTCAATGCAGATGTGCATTGATTTCCGCCAGTTGAACAAAGCAACAGTCAAGAACAAGTACCCATTGCCAAGAATCGATGATTTGTTTGATCAACTGCAAGGTTCTGCGGTATAATCGAAGATTGATCTTCGTTCAGGGTATCATCAGCTGAGAGTGAGAGATCAGGATGTCTCTAAGATTGCTTTTCGTACCAGGTATGGGCATTTCGAGTTTCTGGTGATGCCGTTTGGTTTGATCAACGCGCCTGCAGTCTTTATGGATCTGATGAACCGAGTTTTTAGAGAGTTCATTGATCAGTTTGTGATTGTTTTCATTGACGACATCTTGGTGTACTCAAAGACTCCTTTGGAGCATAAGGAGCATTTGCGGATTGTCCTTCAGACGTTGAGAGACCAGCAGCTGTATGCTAAATTCTTCAAGTGCGAGTTTTGGCTGGATCGCGTCGTTTTCTTGGGACATGTGATTTCAAAAGAGGGGATTTCGGTGGATCCCAGTAAGATTGATGCTGTTCTGAACTAGGAGCGTCCCAGGAATGTTTCCGAGATTCGCAGTTTCTTGGGTCTGGCTGGCTATTACCGTCGTTTTATCGAAGGATTTTCTAGCATAGCAAAGCCGATGACTCAACTGACGCAGAAGGACAAGAGGTTTGTGATACGTCCCAAACTCTACTCTTTTTTTCTAATAAAATAAATGCGGAATATTTTTTTTTTATATATATAGTAAAACTATTCAACGATTATGTTCATGTCAAATTTCTAAAAAATCAAACTCACTGATGAAAAGAAATATTTGGTTTTAAACATGAAAATATAAACCCTCAATCTCAACAATGCATCAAGAACATAACATATCTTAACATAAACTATAACAATGAAAAACTTGAGCGGAAACTAATAGGTCGCTGGGTATGTGCGCCAGACTGCAGTCCACTCAGAGGTCTTGTCCCTCGATCTCGGTCTCAGTTTCGTCTACACAATTCAAGTATAGTGAGTCTAAGACTCAACAAGTACAAAACTTGTTAATACCGAATACTACATATTACATGCACATGCATAAAATATTTGTACTTCAAATAATTTTCTCAAACTATCTATGCATAAGAAAACATTTTTCTCAAAACATTTCCTTTTAAAAAAATTCAGACATAGGAAATGACCTCATAAAAAGATTTTTCTAATACATGCTCATGCATCAAAAGTAGCCATATTTAAAATACGCTTTAAACCTCACCTTAATAACTTAAATAAACTTTAAACATTAACATTTACTTCAAACCTCAACAATAAAGCGCATTTAAATAAACATTTAACTTCAAAACATCCATTATACTTCAAGGCATGCATAACATATATCCTCAAAACATTTAAGTGAAGTTTGTTCATTGCTGCGACCCCTCTGTTCGCTTGATCAAGCTATAAACCATAGTACTAGGCTGGAATAGCTCTACGGACCTCATGCGCCGTAGTCACTATCCCCCTCTAATATGGCTCTGCGGACCTCATGCGCTGTAGTCACCATATTCCTCTACGTCTTGGTCACAACAACTCACATTCGTCAAAACATTTTTTTCTTCTTTTCATTTAAAACATCAAACGTCAAATATCATGCCATAAATTAACATAAAACTCATAATTTCAATTTAAAAAGCTTGCTGCCCGTAAACATTCTTGTGATACATTTGAAAATAAATATTTTTTTTAGCCAAGATTGATCCAGATCGTCCTAAGATTCTAAACGAAATACTCGGACACCCGAAGGTCTCAACGAGTCACCGGACAAGTCCAAATCTCATCACAACCAACCCGAGCCTAGAAATATAATTTTTATGCATCTTAAACATATTTAAAAGCCATAAAAATTCTGTTCATAAATACTTCAAAAGTGACATTTGCACTTTATATAGTCAAACATGCTAAAAATTATTTTCTAGACATTTAAATTTCATAAAATGTTCAAAAATCTCATAAGTTCTACAAATGCTTAAATCAGTTCATAACATGCTTAAAACATCAAATATAATCATTCATGAATTTTGGCAGCCCCTAAGACTCATTTTCCTCAACTTTCCCGAAACTGACCCGAAAGGATTCACTCTGCGCAACAAAACCGTAAAAATCATTAAAAATCCATTTACTAACCAAATCACCCCACATTTGGACCCACATGACCCTAACTCGTTGGGCTAGCTACTGGAACAAACATAATTTAGAAAAGAGCCAAGGAATGACTAAAACGACGTCAACAAAGTCACTGTACTTACACAGAAGCAAATCTGGGAAAAGCTAGTATACTACTTCAAAAGCTCTCACTCCTTTCGACTTCAGCACATGATCAGACCCTAGTACAACTCAAGTATGTCCCCTAGACTTCATCCCAACCTTTCTGGACCTATCACCTAAGCTATTTAGACTCACTCTCTTCAAACTCATTTTTAACCAACACATTCAACTATCATCCATAAATCTTTTGATATGAACTCTCACCACATCTCTCAGACCCAAAAGCTCTTCATGATATGACCCTAGGCTGTGACCAGCCTTGAAAAGATTTAGCACTTCGAATTTTGAAGATCAATGAAATCTAAGAAAATCAAAACACCCTTCTACAACCCAAAGTTCATCTCTTTTAGGCCTAAGATGTACAACTTATGATCATTTCGATTTAGGCTGCAAAGTTCATGAATAATTATCTTTAAAACCAGTATAATTCATGTCTTTAAAACAGTAACTTAAGCATCAAAATAGCTTTAACAATTCATCATCATAAATCAACACACAAGTACATAACTTGAAAAGTGCATCAATGAAAGCTTTGTACTTGCCTTTCTTGTATTAAAACTTACAACCAAAATGATAATGCAGGTTGTAGAGGAAGACAAGAAGCACACATCAAGCTTGAAGGAATGATAATTGATCTTCAAAAGTGAGGAGAAAGAAGAGAGAACAATTCTTCAAAACAAAATGGGAGAGAGGCGTGGCATTATGTTGAAGTGAGGGCCATGGTTGCCTTTTTTATTTGTATGTAATTATTGAAATGGTGTGTATATGTATTTATATGCATCTTCACCATTATTTGTTTAATTATAAATGAGGTGGTTGTGCTAAAGAATCAAGTGGTTGTATTGTCACGTTGTGACCTACAACTTTACATAAAATATCAATTGTTTTACACATTTGTTGTTGTATATTGATATATAGTAGGACAAGAGTTAGTGTTCTATAAAATGCTCAAAGTTGTCACTTAAAAAATACTTCCTTCCTCCTTCGCTAAATTAGAAAATCGTGGGTAAAAACATGAGGATAAAACTTGTTTTAATAATGGAAATGAGGTTGTTGAAAGTTGTTATATATTTTTAACAATAAATTCTTCAATCCCTTAAAAAGTACAAATTTTGGAAATAGCATATTGAAAAATGGATTTCTACAATTTGTCTTCCCTAAAATATTTCAAAATATAGGGATTTCTCTCAAGAATTGATTTTATAGAAAACATGCTTAACTTGGTTTTTTTTTTTTCCAATCGTCTCCTTTCCGGCCTCGCATCATCTAAACACAAATTTTAAACGAAAACTCGTAAACAAATAATTAAATAATTCATATAACCTAAAACATAAAATTTAAATAAAATAACAAGGCATGCCATTTGAGTAGAAAATTTCTGGGCGTTACAATACTCTCCCCCTTACTAGAATTTCGTCCTCGAAATTCGAATGCTTATCCAAGAGCTTTGTACATCACTGCATGATGTCTACTTCTACCTCTCTATTAGATACCTCTTCCGAATAGTTCAGCCACTGAACCTTAACCACTGGAACAACCATGTTACGTAGCTTCCCAACCTGCCTGCTTAGGCCCCGATCTATTCGCTCCTTGAAAGTTATCTGCGACGTAAGCCGAAGCGTCTCTACACTCAGCACATGCGAGTGATTTGGCACATATTTCCTCCTAAGCATAGAGGTGTAGCAAAATGTTGTGCACCGCTGCTAGGTTGGGTGGTAATGTTATACGGTAGACTAATGTTCATACATTGTCCAAGAATTCGAACGATCCTGTGAATCTTGGCGCTAGCTTTCTTCTCTTGTCAAATCTCATCACACCTTTCATAGATGTCCTTCACAAAAACGTGATCTCCAGTTGTGAATTCCAGCTTCCTTGAAAGTCAATTGCACAAACATGCAGCAAATCCTCTAGCGTTTGGTTCACCCTCCCTGTCTGTCAATCGGTCTGGGTTGAAATGCCATGCTTAAATGTAACTTCATACTCAGCGAAGAATGAAGACTCCTCCAAAACACTGACGTGAACCTAGCATCTATGTCCGATACAATAGTGACTGGAATTTCATGTAGCCTGATAATCTCTCGGATGTAGAATTCAGCATATTGCATCATAGAGAATGTGGTCCTTCCGTTTTGTCTGTCTCGCCTCTGCTCTTGCAGCCTCTTGGTGTCTACTTTGAACTGGCTGCTACCTGGCTACCTATAGGACCCTTGTTTTCTGATTTGCCACAGTCTTCAGTCTGCACGAGACCATTGTGGTTACCGGTCATCTGTGTTGTGGGTCCTTTTCCCTTTCCTGGTCATTTTTGTCCCACATCGGTAACGGGTACAAACGGCTCAATTGTTTTCTCCTATAAATATGTTATTCTCTAGTCATTTATTCATCCCACAATTACTCTCCTCCATCAAATTTTTATTTTCACAGCTCTTATGCTTTGATTACAGAGGGAAGAAGAAGATGATTCCTCCGGGAGTAATTTTTAGTAGTATTTTGGTCATTATTCTCACTGTCCTTGTCTTTATCGACGAGTATCCGTCTCACACTTTTCCGTTCTTTAGAGCCATACTTGTAATGATTGTATATCCTTTGCTTTTCATTGTAATAATGATAAATCCTGAATAATAAAAACACACTTTTTTTTGTACTACCATGTCGAATTGTTGTTCTTGAAATCACGCGAATATACTGCTATACGTAATGTAATATCGTGATAGTGGTCTTCACCGGCAGGCAATGTGCCGACTTGGTGAGTCTGTCCACAATCACCCATATAAAGTTTAACCCCTTGTTAATTCTCGGCAATTGCATAATGAAATTCATCGAAATGTTCTTCACTACATAAACATCTAGTCCAACTTTGTATTTCTCGCTGTATTATTCTGTGAATATTTGCACTTCTCTCACTATAGGTAGTGCCTCCAAATCTTGAGTACAAAAACTACCGTTACTAACTTCAAATCATATGTCGGATAGTTCATCTCGTGCCTTTTCAGTTGTCTGGAGGTGTAATCTATAACTCGGTTGTCTTGTATCGGCACTGCGCCTTGGCATAGCTTAGAGGCATCTATGTAGATCATGAATCTCCTTGCCTTGATGGGATAGCTAAGACAGGCGCTGATATGAGAGCATCCTTCAAAGTATAAAAACTGCTCTGACATTCTAAGCTCCAAACGTACTTAGCGTTATTCTTTGTCAACATTGTTATGTGTAAAACAATGGATGAAAATTCCTTGATGAACTCCCGGTAACACCCTACTAGTCCAAGGAATCTAAAGATTTTAGAGGCGTCCTTTGGTATTTCCCATTCCTTAACATCTTCTATTTTGGATGAATCAACCACTACTCCTCTTCTAGAAATGATGTGTCCGAGGAACTTCACGTTTTCCAACCAAAAATTTCACACTTTCTAAATTGTTTTGCAACCAACTTCCTATCTCTTAGTACTCCCAAAGCTGTCTGTAGGTGCTGACTGTGCTCCTCCTTGCTCCAGATGAGGATGTCATCAATGAAAACGATTATAAATTTATCTAGATACGGTTGGAATACCCAATTCATGAGGTCCATAAAAATTTTTGACGCATTAGTTAATTCAAAAGGCATCACTAAAAATTCATAGTGACCATATCGACTCCTGAACGTCCTCTTATGTACGTCTGCCTCTCTTACCTTCAACTGGTGGTCGCCTGAGCGAAAATCTAACTTAGAGAATATTGAAGCTCCTTGAAGCTGATCAAAAGATCATTAACTCAAGGCAAAGGGTACTTTTTCTTGATTGTCACCGTGTTAAGCTCCCTGTAGTCAATGCATAGTCGCATACTACCGTCTTCTTCTTCATAAAGAGCATTGGCCTTTGGTAAAGTAGTAGCTGCCGTAATACTACTAGAAATGACGTGCATCCATCCTTCATGAGATATATCCATCCGTCTGACAAACTTCTTCGAGTTAAAGGAGTGCATTGCTTTTGAATCAATTAGTACTTTGTGGCTACTCCTCAAATATCTACTCTACCTGAATTTAGATTAGTGTCTGGATCAACTTATTCTTCTTGCATCACAAAGATTCTTCCAGTAGCAGACTGCTTCGCTTGGGGACATTGGTAAGACGTGTGTCCCGACTGCTTGCAATTGTAGCACACTACAGTTCCCTTTAAGCATTTTCCAGCGTGTTGTCGATCGCAGTTCGATCAAGTTGGTCTCTCTGTTAGAACTCCTGGCTTTGGAGTTTGTTGGTTCAGAGGCTTTCCTGTTATTGCGGTCTTTGCCATCAGCCTCGAAGCTCCTTGGCCTGATTGCTGACTTGCTGTCCAGTGATGGGCTCTTGATCTGTGCCTGATGCTGAGGCTGCTGAAATGGCCTCTTCCTTTGCACCTCAAATCTTATGTCTTTAAGTGATTTCTTCGATCTGAAGGCTCTCTTTAACATGACAGTGAAATCTGTCGGATCCGTCATCAATACATCTCGGTGGATGGAAGGCTCAAATCATCCAAAAAGTACTGCAGCTTCTCTGCAGGATCATTAACTATCAGAGGCGAGGAGTGATAATCCTTGTCGAATTTCTTGACGTACTCCTCCATGGTCATGTCTCCTTGGCGGAGATTCGTAAACTCCCTCTTCAATCTCGTCTTAACATCTTGCGTGAAGTAAATAGAACGTCTTCTTGAATCCAAATCAGTCTAAGGTCTCAATATCGATTGTCTTCACCTGACGAGGCTTGCGTCTAGTAGACAACTGGGGTTTGTAACAAATTTCACTACTTAATTTCAACATGTCTCAAGAAAATATAAGTATTCAAATATATAGTCTCATAATATAAACACATCAATACCTCGATGTAATAAACCTCAATTAATAATAAAGAAACTAGTATTTTAAGCAGTCAAATACTAAGACTTACAGACTTTAAGGCGCGACTCCCTGAGTTTCTTGCAGTCTGCTGCAGGCACAACCCAAACCAGAACCTTGCTCTGATACCAAATGATACGTCCCAAACTCTACTCTTTTTTTCTAATAAAATAATGCGGAATATTTTTTTTTATATATATAGTAAAACTATTCAACGATTATGTTCATGTCAAATTTCTAAAAAATCAAACTCACTGATGAAAAGAAATATTTGGTTTTAAACATGAAAATATAAACCCTCAATCTCAACAATGCATCCAGAACATAACATATCTTAACATAAACTATAACACTGAAAAACTTGTGCGGAAACTAATAGGTCGCTGGGTATGTGCGCCAGACTGCAGTCCACTCAGAGGTCTTGTCCCTCGATCTCGGTCTCAGTTTCGTCTACACAATTCAAGTATAGTGAGTCTAAGACTCAACAAGTACAAAACTTGTTAATACCGAATACTACATAATACATGCACATGCATAAAAATTTGTACTTCAAATAATTTTCTCAAACTATCTATGCATAAGAAAACATTTTTCTCAAAACATTTCCTTTTAAAAAAATTCAGACATAGGAAATGACCTCATAAAAAGATTTTTCTAATACATGCTCATGCATCAAAAGTAGCCATATTTAAAATACGCTTTAAACCTCACCTTAATAACTTAAATAAACTTTAAACATTAACATTTACTTCAAACCTCAACAATAAAGCGCATTTAAATAAACATTTAACTTCAAAACATCCATTATACTTCAAGGCATGAATAACATGTATCCTCAAAACATTGAAGTGAAGTTTGTTCATTGCTGCGACCCCTCTGTTCGCTTGATCAAGCTATAAACCATAGTACTAGGCTGGAATAGCTCTACGGACCTCATGCGCCGTAGTCACTATCCCCCTCTAATATGGCTATACGGACCTCATGCGCCGTAGTCATCATATTCCTCTACGTCTTGGTCACAACAACTCACATTCCTCAAAACATTTTTTTCTTCTTTTCATTTAAAACATCAAACGTCAAATATCATGCCAATAAATTAACATAAAACTCATCATTTCAATTTAAAAAGCTTGCTGCCCGTAAACATGCTTGTGATACATTTGAAAAAAAATATTTTTTTTAGCCAAGATTGATCCAGATCGTCCTAAGATTCTCAACGGAATACTCGGACACCCGAAGGTCTCAACGAGTCACCGGAAAAGTCCAAATCTCATCACAACCAACCCGAGCCTAGAAACATAATTTTTATGCATCTTAAACATATTTAAAAGCCATAAAAATTCTGTTCATAAATACTTCAAAAGTGACATTTGCACTTTATATAGTCAAACATGCTAAAAATTATTTTCTAGACATTTAAATTTCATAAAATGTTCAAAAATCTCATAAGTTCTACAAATGCTTAAATCAGTTCATAACATGCTTAAAACATCAAATATAATCATTCATGAATTTTGGCAGCCCCTAAGACTCATTTTCCTCAACTTTCCCGAAACTGCCCCGAAAGGATTCACTCTGCGCAACAAAACCGTAAAAATCATTAAAAATCCATTTCTTAACCAAATCACCCCAAATTTGGACCCACATGACCCTAACTCGTTGGGCTAGCTACGGGAACCAACAGAATTTAGAAAAGAGTCAAGGAATGACTAAAACGACGTCAACAATGTTACTGTATTTACACAGAAGCAAATCTGGGAAAAGCTAGTATACTACTTCAAAAGCTCTCACTCCTTTCGACTTCAGCACATGATCAGACCCTAGTACAACTCAAGTATGTCCCCTAGACTTCATCCCAACCTTTCTGGACCATCACCTAAGCTATGTTAGACTCACTCTCTTCAAACTCATTTTTAACCAACACATGCAACTATCATCCAAAAATCTTTTGATATGAACTCTCACCACATCTCTCAGACCCAAAAGCTCTTCATGATATGACCCTAGGCTGTGACCAGCCTTGAAAAGATTTAGCACTTCGAATTTTGAAGATCAAAGAAATCTAAGAAAATCAAAACACCCTTCTACAACCCAAAGTTCATCTCTTTTCGGCCTAAGATGTACAACTTATGATCATTCGATTTAGGCTGCAAAGTTCATGAATAATTATCTTTAAAACCAGTATAATTCATGTCTTTAAAACAGTAACTTAAGCATCAAAATAGCTTTAACAATTCATCATCATAAATCAACACACAAGTACATAACTTGAAAAGTGCATCAGTGAAAGCTTTGTTGGGGATCCGGATCCGCCCCCCGGTCAGGCAGCGGAAGAACGATAAACATAGAACCGGGATGTGATCAATACGAAAAACAATCTACATTCTACGACATTCATAGGATGTTTGGCGTGTTACCTCGCTGGCACTTGTGCCTGGCTCCAACCGGTGTTTCAAGAACCCGGCTCTTCTCGGTAGATTGCGGTAGTTTATCGCCAATCCGGTCCACGACCAGATCCGAGACTCCTTCGTCAGACTTCACTAGAAGTCCTGACGAGATCCGCACGAACGGATTCTCCTCGAAAAACTAGGCCGGAACGTTTTCCGGCGAAGTTGGCGGCGGCGGCGGGCGGCGGCGGGAATAAGAGAGGGAGGCGCCGTGTGCTTTAGTGCTTAGGGTTTTGTGTTGTGAGTTGTTGTATGTTGTATGTCATTAAGTCTAATAATCTCAATTATATAGACTTAACAATGGACTTGGACCGGCCCATCGGGCCCGGGTCCAAATGACGATATCCATTGCTGCGAATTCATCGTAACTCCGATCGCCGATCAGATCGGACCGATCGACTCAGTTTCCAAAACTGAATGTTATGATGTGAAAAACAATTTTTCAGATCATCT
>KQ993111.1:8528-24512 GCA_001598015.1 Dorcoceras hygrometricum | reverse complement strand
TATCTCATATGGAGTCTTATCCACTGCCTTGGTGTGGACATTGTTCAACAACATTACCGCCATTTCGAGCGCATAGCCCCAAAACGAGGTAGGAAGTTCAGTGAAGCTCATCATAGATCGAACCATGTCCAACAAGGTCCGATTACGACGCTCCGCTACACCATTGAGCTGTGGTGTGGCCGGAGGGGTCCACTGTGCGAGAATCCCATTCTCTTTCAGATAATCTTGAAATTCAGCACTCAAGTATTCACCACCTCGATCAGATCGAAGTGCTTTAATACTTTTGCCTAATTGATTTTCTACTTCAGCCTTGAATTCTTTGAACCTTTCAAAGGATTCAGACTTGTGCTTCATTAAGTACAAGTACCCATACCTAGAGTAATCATCGGTAAAGGTGATGAAGTATGTGACCGTATTTAGTACCAATACTAAACGGGCCGCATACATCAGTATGGATCAAATCCAATAGGCCTTGAGCACGCTCACCCTTGCCCTTGAAGGGTTGCTTAGTCATCTTTCCCTTTAGACAAGACTCACAAGTCGGTAGGGAGTTAATGTCTGACCGATCAAACATGTCACTCCTAACTAACTTGTTCATCCTTCTTAGAGAAATGTGACCTATCCTAGCGTGCCAAAGTTGTGCTGGGTTCAAGTTATCGTGTTTCCTTTTAACCGTTGTTGTATGTGCTTCGACATCAAGAGTTGGAACGTCCTTTAATTTTAAGGTGTATAAATCGTTTTCGCGTTCCCCAATTCCGATTAAACATTCATTCTTGTAAATATTGCAAATCGAATTAGCAAACATACAAGAATATCCATCACTATCAAGCATAGAAACAGAAATAATGTTCTTTATTAATTCGGGAACAAATAAAATGTTTCTCAATAACAACTTAAAATCAGAAGACAGAAATAAATAAACATCTCCTATAGCTATAGCAGAAACTCTTGCTCCATTGCCAAGCCTCAAGTGGGTCTCACCCTCTCTAAGACGTCGGCTTCTTGTCATCACCTGCAAATCATTGCAGATATGAGATCCACATCCGGTATCAAGTATCCAAGAAGTCGAATTAAGAGACATATTTATTTCAATGTATAACATACCTTTCGCAGTTCGCAACTTCTCGAGGTACTCCTTGCAGTTCCTCCTCCAATGCCCAACCTTGTGGCAGTGGTGGCAGACATCCTCAGACTTGTTTGGTTTGGAAGCCTTTGCCTTCGGCTTCTTGGCGGACTTTTCTTCCTTCGTAGGAGCAGAACGCTTCTTGCTCTTGCGTCTGGGCCCATTCTTCGCAGAGGAAGAAGAACCCAGAAGGAGGACGGGTTTGTCCTTCTTTATGGTCCCTTCAAACACTACGAGCATGTTAACCACCTCTTCAAGGGTGGCTTCCAGCTTGTTCATGTTGAAGTTGACCACAAAGGGGTCAAATGCAGCGGGTAGCGAGAGGAGAAGTACATTTACCGACATCTCGTGTGGAAGTGCGATATCAAGGCCCGACAGCTTTTCAACGAGCCCAATCATACGAACCCCATGCTCGCGGACTGAAGTCCCATCGCGCATGCGGCTCGTCATCAGCTCCTTGACAGCCGTGAACCTCTCATGTCGAGAGTTCTCCCCGTACAGTTCCTTTAGATGAAAGAGTATGGCAGAGGCATACTTTGTCTTCTCAAAGCGCCGTTGCATTTCGTTGGACATCGATGCCATCACATAGCATCGAGCTTTAACCTCGTCGTCCCGTCATTGGTTAAGCGTAATCAGCTCCTCAGGGCTGTTTTCGGCAGGGGTTTCCTCCGGAGGGCACTTCTCTATCGTATAGAGGAGCTTCTCCGAAGCCAATACAAGATTGAGGTTGCGGAGCCAGTCTTGGTAGTTCAGACCGGTGAACCTGTTGCTATCCAGTATAGCAGCGAGCGGGTTTTTCATCGAAACCATTTTATAAGCAGTAATACTGAAAGGAAAATGGACATACATCACTAACTATATAAGATATAAGCTAAGACATAAAACATGGTCGTTAAGTTTTATGAATTACCCTCCCACTATTTTAACGATTTCACCACCCTCTAATGAAATCGAGAAAACAGGTTTCTTTAGTGGGTACACGGAGCCCAATCAAGCGATCATGGACCCGAATAATATCAACCATCCATGACCCCCAAAAGGTAGTTTCCGATTGCAACCGGTGCAACCTCCATGTATTCACCTCACGTCCAGTAAGGGCCCAATAATATGACGCCGTTTACTATCACGTGTCAAGATTGACCCATCAATGTTGAGTCGTGAAGGACGGTCCCCTTAACGTCCCCAATAATATGAGCCAACGTTAAAAGGAGTTCCCACCGACTCACAACAGTTGTCAATGGCATGGACAGCTTTCCGGCATACATGACCCCCTCAATAATATGAGCCGGGCAATGTATACGGGTAGCATCGACGTACACCCATTGTTTATGGAAGGTAGGGTTTATTTAAACAATTTTAAATACCCTTTAGTTTATCGAATAAACATTTTATCTTGATATAAGTTTTAAATCATATTTAAAACGAGGGATTTTAATTTTGAAAAACTTTGGTCTCATGCATTTATTTTAAATCAAATTTAAAAACATGCAACGTAATGTATACGGGTAGCATCGACGTACACCCATTGTTTATGGAAGGTAGGGTTTATTTAAACAATTTTAAATACCCTTTAGTTTATCGAATAAACATTTTATCTTGATATAAGTTTTAAATCATATTTAAAACGAGGGATTTTAATTTTGAAAAACTTTGGTCTCATGCATTTATTTTAAATCAAATTTAAAAACATGCAACGTGCGGATTCAACTAAGCTATATATCAACATATATAAATATTGGGATGATCGATCGCGAGAGCTATGCGGTCCGTGGTTGCCAGTCACGGACCTGGGTCCAATCCTAGGGGTGATGCAATATGCAATGCAATCCTATTACAACGCTTTCTGGTTTTACAGATCTTCGGTCTTCAATATCTTGATCGTCATTGTCCACCGTCTTCGGATGTCCTCCCACTAAATGTAGTAATTTACATTTAAATATACCATGACATACAAGGGATACATTTATCAAGGGGTGGGAACGGGCCACAAACAGGCCCACTTTAAATGTAATCAAAATATTAATACAACCGAATCACAAAAACCTATCGCATACACCTAACAAATTTGGGCACGGCTCTCGATCACCCCAATCATGCAGATAATCTAATTAACATCCATAAATTAAATAATCTAATTATTTATCGCAAAATAATATTTTAATCATAAAATCGCATTTTATAATAAAATCGTATTTTGTCGATAAAATCAAATTTTAAACAACAAAATCATATTTCATTACAAAATCATATTTTATAATTAAAATCACATTTTGCTAATTTTAATTATATCAAATTGGGCTTAAAACAATTCTAGGCCCAAAAATCTTAAAATTTCAAAATCGACCAAAACGGGCCCGATATCGAATACCGGCCCGAAAACTTCACGGGCTGCCCGGGACAGGCCTGAACCAAATCCTAGAAGAATTCAGCCGTCACGACATCGCCGGAGCGGCGCCCGGCAGCGGCGCCACCACCACGAAAAACTCGCGGCGGCAGCGCACGACGCCGCGCGCAACAGCGCGCCTCAGCGGCGTGAAGCTTGCGCAACTAGTGCGCACCTCGGCCAGTCTCCATCGCGCCATGATGCGCAGCAACCAGAGCCCATCGCACGGCTGCGCTTCGCCCGTGGCGGTGCATGACAGCGTGCTTCCAGCACCAGCGTCGCGCAACAATTGGCGCATGGGCCACGGCCAGAGCATCGGCCGTGATGGAAGATAGCACGGACGGCGTCGCATATACCAGCCATCGCCCATCCCTTCTTCGCTCAACAACGCACGAGACAGCCGTAATCGTTGGCCAAAGCAACGGCCAACTCTCGGCCGCCAAGCGCGGCAAGCACGCTACGATCGCGCGCACATGTTTGCGCGAAAAGGGGAGGGGCGCCGCCGCTCATGCGGCATGCAAAATTGTGATCTTCGATTCTGAAATTTCAAGGTTAGACACAATATGGCATAATCGTATTGATCAGATCCGAAAACCTAAAGCTCTGATACCACTGTTGGGGAACCGCGGATCCGGATCACGCCTCCCGGCGAGGCAGCGGAAGAACAAAGATCATGGCCGGGAGACGATCAATACGATAAAATAATAACATGCTATGACATTCATAGGGCGTTTAAGATTGCTACCTTGCTGGCAACTCGTGCCTGGCTCCGACCGGTTTCGTAAAGAAAACGGCACTTCACGGTAGGCGGCGGTAGATATCGTCAATCAGGTCCACGACCGGAGACGGGATTCCTTTGTCAGCCTGCACTATAAGGCCTGACGAGATCGGCGTGGACGGATTCTCCGCGTCAAGATTGGCCGGAAACAATTTTCCGACGGCACGTGGCGGCGGCGGCGGCGCACAAAGGGCGGCGGCGGCGTGAGGATGAGGAGAGGGGGCGGTGGCTATAGTGCTTAGGTTTAGGTTAATTGTATCAAGTCTTTAAGTTAAGTCCTAAGTATATATTAAATAGACTTAGTGATGGATTTGGATCCGGCCCAACGGGCCCGGGTCCAATGGATGAACATTCATTTCATCTCCATCATCGAGACTTCACCATAACTCCGATCGCCGATCAGATCGGACCGATCGACTCAGTTTCCAAAATTGAATGCTATGATCTGAAAAACCATTTTTCAGAACCCCAGTGCAAAATGACCGTTTTGCCCCTCTACATCGGCAAATCACGATTTGACCTCTGTTGACCTTTTAGGAAGTCGCACTCCCAAAATCCTCTTCGTATGCTCAACACATTAAGCTGAGTATCCGTGCGGAAATATCGAATCCAGTACTTGTGTGACCCTCAATGGTTCAGGGATACAGCTAGCCGTGGGCCCACAACCATTGTGGCTCCGGAATCACAATTCCGGACTTGCCCAACGGATCATGGTAAGAGCGTCTAGCAATATCGCCCCATGATCCCCTAGGTATCACTGATAGTGCCTGCAAGAACCAGTTGGTCGTGGTTAGCGTACAGTACGGTCATTTCAATCCAGATATCCCGATCAGATCAACGACCATTGGTAAATCGAGAGTCGCTATAGATCCGATAGCTATGCATACATCTTGGAGATCGAATAGTGACATCGCGAGTGTAACTAGGTAAACACATTTACCTAAAACACTTCTAGTACTCTGGCCAGAGATTTATACACTATTATCCCCTCAGATAGCATAGGATATCCACGCATGTCTGCGAGCGGTGAATCCTCGACAACGATGCATCGACTCCTACATGCATCGGGGTCTCACCCAATCCCGCCGCCTGATGACTCCAAGTGAGTCGGCAAACGAGTCAAAGTGAGACGCCTATCATGTAGAGTCTCAATGACGTTTCGAGTCGTGAGGGCTAATCAGTACAACCAAGACCTCGGACTTATCCACTCGACAAATGGTAACCACTTGGAAAGTCCGAAGGAGGGTAGTTCGATAGATCACCAGGTCACTATCTATCTGCATGCTCAGAACATCACAATGTTCCCTACCAATGAAACATGGTACTTCGCATCGCAGATACTAGTCTCGAACTCGGGCGGCCTTATCCTCATTTTGACGGCCCAATCGACTAGGAACATGTTCAGAATACACAGTGACTATTAGATGTGTTTCATGATAGCCGTCATACCCACTATCACATCTAACATACACTTTAGTGCATTCTAGGTCTTTACTCAACGCACTTGTAAATCATCATACACACAATGAAAGTAAAGAATGCCATATAAATAAATGCGAATATCATATATAAAGATTGTCATATACAAGAGTCTATAAACCCACACGCCACAAGTTGGCTAGTTGGGCATCTACTCTAACACTGTGAACCACAATATCTCTGCAAAGATTTTCACCCCTGACTGGGCGCAAACAACCAAACATACTATATAACCTCTGTACAAACTCGGGACCATCCCCAAGTTTTTATTATCAAAGGCGCGGCTCCCAAGTACTGAACAGGCTCAATAAAATAGCAGTGCGGAACAAAATTTTCTTCAATCACTCTTTCTGGCACTCGTTTTCTATTCACAAAGATGGACAACCTGCAACTGCTTCTCCAGTAATCATTGCCCTGTAGGGGTGTCCAAATCCACCATTGGCCGTACCCAGCAGGTGGACTTAGCCAAAGAATAAAATCAGGAGAGAACGGCACCACTATTGGCAGCAGAATATTTAAAAGATTGAGAAGATCTTGGTCGATCCAATATAATTCCATGTTCTTGTTGTTGTGCCTGTAATTCATCAAGTGATTTATCATGTGCACCATACAAAAGATCAATTATCTGAGAGGCCATTGCTGTCCATGGTTGACCTGGAGTAAAGTATCGACGATGGGATTCTAAAAAATTTCTCAGAAGCATTTCTCTATACTTGGCAAGAATGTACACTCTGCGCTTGACAGCAGTTTCCAAAGAATCTGTCTCTGCCCAAAGCAACATATGAATTTCTTTTGCGGCTAATTCTCTTAACGAATCGAGATCAGAAATCTTGCTAATGCTAAAAGAATGAAAGAATTCAACAACATCTTGCATAATCTGTTGACGCATCTGTACAAGAAAATCTACGTCAGCACAGATCAATTGTACCATTTCCCTAGCGGGATTCCCTTTCACTGTATCAACTTCCTCTAAGGGCGCCTTCCCTTTTCAGTAGCTGATATTTTAGGAATACTGGCATAGTACCAGTCTTGATCATGAACTTCTTTGATTTCCACCGGAAGATCAGACTTGATTTTGGTAATCTCAGCAGCTGTCACTGACGGTAGCATCATGTAATCAGAGATTTGCATCAGAATATCATCAAGAGACATCTACTCTTCATCAGTTTGGTAGCTGCTGACAGATTTCACAACAGCTTTGGCAACCAAAACATCCTTACTGCCCTCAGATTCTGCAACAGTTCCTTCATTCAATTCACTGGTTGAAACAATCAATTTCTCAGCGTCCCTAGACACAAAATCCTCATATGACCTGTCGAACCACTGTTCCAAATCATCAGCTTTGTCAACTGGTGTATCCCCAAAAACTATTTCTCCAACGTCTGTTTCACCAAAAAGTTGATCAGCCTCATCTATTGCCGGCTGAGAAGTCTCTGCAATAACTTTCTCAATGATGACATCCACGTCATCAGTAGTCTCCACTTGTGCAGATGCATGTCTCTCCTCCTCAGTAGGCTCCACAACAGATTCTTCCACAGTAACCTCAAGAGTGACCGGCTTCTCAATATTTTCAATATTTTCAACAGCTACCCTCTTTTCAACATTTTCATCATCAGAAAAGTCTCCACTTGTGCAGATGCATGTCTCTCCTCCTCAGTAGGCTCCACAACAGATTCTTCCACAGTAACCTCAAGAGTGACCGGCTTCTCAATATTTTCAATATTTTCAACAGCTACCCTCTTTTCAACATTTTCATCATCAGAAATAGGCGATAGTACCAACCTCCTCTTCTTCGATTTCCCTTTGGGCACATGAGGTTGCTCAGCTGTCGCGACAAGAGTTGGCCTAATGATTTGATGTGGCACTGCATCCTGTGCGACAGATACTATATCCATGCTGACTTTGGAGGAAGAGGCTTTGCTTTTCGTTGTCCTCTTCTTCTTTGTAATATTTGCCTCATCACCCACAACAGTTGGTCGCTTCTTCGACAAAACCTTTTCAGGAACAAACTCCACTGGTGTCTCACTTGTGGCCTCTTCATTGGATTCAGATTTCTTCTTTGTTTCAGTCTTCCTCTTCACAACCGCCACTTTAACCATGCCTGGCTCATTGGATTTACCACGAGCATCAATAGTTTCATTCATGACAACATAAGAGTTAACTGTCTTTATGGATAGAATCTTCAAGGATGGTAAAGGTACAGCTTCACCCATTCGTTATCACAGGTTTACTCTTCAACAGAACACAAATTTGCGCCGCAAAGCCCTTGGCCTTCTTCAAGGTTTTATCCACCATCTCCTTCAAAATACCAAACAATATTTTGCTCCAATTTACTTTAATGCCAAAGTGAATGGCAGTCATCATCAGAAATCATTCATTTGTGACAGCGTCAAATGAACCGGCCTTCACAATGATTGACTTGGCCAAGATGTCGTTCAAGAGCCTGAACTCATACTTCATCAATCTCTTCTTTCCATATGTTGAGATTTGCTCAGCAGATTTAGAGAAGATGCTCCTAGCATCATATACCAAGTTCTTGGGCATCTCAGATAAAACCACTAAACCCTCTGTCGGCAACTTAAGCACCTCTGCAAACCTTGTCTCAGAAATAGTGAAAAACTTACCTGAGACAGCACCGGTAATGTCACCCTCTTGCACTAAGGCGGTGTCAAAGAACTGTTCCAACTCTTTCTCATAAAATACTGACGGACACCCAAAAAACCCATGAAGACCACTGGCTTCCAGAGCCTTAAACATGTTCAACATTCCTTCATTATCAGAGATTTCCAACACTGATTCGAAGTTCACTTGGAGTGCGTAGGTGATGAACGAAGATGCCATTTCAGTAGATTGAGAGAGTGCGAAGGTGATGGAAACAGAATATCTGTAGAGGAAAACACGAGAGCAAGAGAGCAAGAATGCAAAGATAGTAATATTTTGCACGGTAAGTGTTAGAGAAAATGAAACGCCGTAAATAAGAACGATGAAAGCGAAAAGTTAAGAGAGAGAGAGAGATGTAGATGTGACGGTTCGCATGATGACAACATGTGTCAATCATCCGATGGCTCGTACTATATTTTGAAAAGATTTTGTCAAATTTACGAAAGTGATAGATTATTTTAAAATGATTTTTAAGAAATTTTATCCGTACAGGGAAAAGTTAAAAAATCACGCGCCAAAACTTAAATCGTCACAAATAAAAAATATCTGTTTTAACGTATCGCAGAGATGGAACGGGATCTGTTAACAGATAAGCATCAGTAGTGTACAGGAGATATCTGTTGATGTATAGATCTCTCATGTTCAACTGACGTCTCGCTTAACAAATCAGATCCCTTGTTCCCCCGGTGATGGATATTCTCCCAACGGAAGAGCTGGCGACAGCTGAGGGTCTTTGCGTTCCCCCTGAACAGAAGACTCGTAGCTGTCGTAAGCAGCACTGTTCAACCTGCAGTGCATTAGCACAGACAGCTTATGGAAGTTCTAAGAGATCTAATATGTTTCTAAAGTAAGAAAACTTAGCGTCTGGTAGAGGCTTTGTGAAGATGTCAGCTACTTGCTGCTCAGTCGACACGTACTCCAACAGGACGTCCTTCTTCAGCACGTGGTCCCTTATAAAATGATGCCTGATGTCGATGTGCTTCTTTCTTGAATGCAATACTGGATTTTGGGTGATCGTGATCGCACTAGTGTTGTCGCAGAGAATAGACGCTTCAGAAGCATCGATGCCATAATCCTTCAGCTGATGTTGTATCCAAAGAATTTGAGCACAGCATCTGCCAGCTGTGAGGTACTCTGCTTCAGCTGTTGATGTTGCGATCGACGTCTGCTTCTTACTAAACCAGGAAATCAGTCGATCTCCTAAGAATTGACATGTTACACTAGTGCTCCTGCGATCAATCCTTCATCCTGCATAGCCTGCATCACTATAACCAATTAGTTGAAAGCTTGAGTCTTTGGGATACCAAAGACCCACGTTGGAAGTACCCTTTAAATATTTTAAAATTCTCTTCACAGCAATATAATGCGATTGTTTAGGCTCTGCTTGAAATCTAGCGCACACACAGACAGCAAATATGATGTCTGGTCTGCTAGCAGTTAAGTACATCAAGGAGCCAATAATACCGCGATAAAGAGATACCTCAATGGCAGTACCAACTTCATCTTTATCCATCTTAATTGAAGAGATCATTGGGGTAGCAGTTGCTGAACAATTGTCCATGCCAAACTTATTCAGCAGTTCTTTCGTGTATTTAGCCTGATTAATGAAAATTCCACTCTCCAGCTGTCGTACTTGTAAGCCCAGAAAGAACGTCAGCTCCCCCATCATGCTCATCTCAAATTTATCCTGCGTAAGCTGCGAAAACTTTTGGGAAAATTTGGGGTTAGTTGACCCAAATATTATACCATCAACATGTATTTGAACTAATAAGACATGATCAGCTTTAACAAATTTAAACAATATCTTATCTACTGTGCCTATAGTGAAGTCATGCTCAATGAGGAATTTTGACAGTGTATCATACCAAGCTCTCGGTGCTTGCTTCAACCCATATAGAGCTTTATCCAACTTATAAACATAATCGGGATGTGTATGATTTACGAAGCCAGGAGGTTGTGCAACATACACTTCCTCTGTTAAGATGCCATTGAGAAATGCACTCTTAACATCCATCTGAACGACTTTAAAATCTTTAAATACAGCATAAGCTAAAAACATATGAATGGCTTCTAATCTAGCTACTGGTGCGAAGGTCTCATCAAAATCTATACCTTCCATCTGTCTAAATCCTTGTGCTACCATCCTAGCTTTGTTTCTAGTTACTACACCATCTTCATTCAGTTTATTCCTAAAGACCAATCGAGTTCCTATGACTGAATGATTAGAGGGTCTAGGTACAAGTTGCCATACGTTATTACGCTTAAACTGATTAAGTTCTTCTTGCATTGCATCTATCCAGTTGGGGTCAGCTAAGGCTTCATCTATTTGATTAGGTTCTATATGCGAAATAAATGCAGAATCAAAATGATCATGTGATAGCTTCTTGCATTGCATCTATCCAGTTGGGGTCAGCTAAGGCTTCATCTATTTGATTAGGTTCTATATGCGAAATAAATGCAGAATCAAAATGATCATGTGATAGCTGGCCTCGTGTGCGAACAGGAGAATGAATGTTACCTATGAACTGCTCAGGTGGATGATTTTTATTCCACCGAAGATCAGATCCAATGGGATTTGCTCCTTGTTCCCCCTGTGTCGCTGGCTGGATAACAACTGGATCAGCTGACACCAATTGATGTTTATCGTTGTTATATTGTGCGTTAGATTCCAGCTGCTGTGATTGTTGTTCCAGATGTGAGCTTGGATCAGCTCTTGAAACAGTTGGTCTGGATACCAATTGATGATCGCTTGCGAATGGTTGTCCAAACGTTGGTATTGATACTGATTGATAGTTCTCGCGCCTTGTTGTCCAGATGTTGATCCAGGTGCCAATTGATAAACGCTTGCGTCTTGTGTATCAGACGTTGATTCATGAATAGTGGAACCTGCTTGCGCAACATCTGATCGAGCAACATCTGGTTGAACAACATCTGATTGAGCGACCTCTGGTTGAACAACATCTGATTGAGCGACGTCTGATTGATCGTTGGTCGCTTCACCTCCAGCAGCTGGCACACTTGGGAAGATCTGTTCTTGTACAGAGTCATCGTTAGTTAAATCGATGACTACTGGATTACCTGTCAGATCTTGTTGAGCAATGTTGTACGGTGTGTCTAGCGTCTGTTGTGTCTCAGCTGAATATCTTTGTGGCACGTCGTCGTCTGATTCCTCAAGGCTTGTTGATTCCAGACGTGAACACAAATCATGTAAGCTTGCAGCTGAGTTGGATCTAAAACTTGTCTCATCGAAGACCACATGAGCGGATTCTTCAACTGTTAGACTTCTGTTGTTGAATACGCGATAAGCTTTGCTAACAGCTGAATAACCTAGGAAGATACCTGCATCAGATGTTGGTTCAAAGGCTGTTAGGTGCTTTTTGCCATTATTATGAATAAAACATCTGCACCCAAACACCCTAAAATAAGAAATATCAGGTTTCTTGCCATTCCAGATCTCATATGGGGTTTTATCGTGCATCCTATTAATCATCGATCTGTTCTGAGTATAACACGCTGTGTTAACTGCTTCTGCCCAAAATTTTTGCGAAACACCGGAATAAGCAATCATAGACCTAGCAGCTTCTTTTAAAGTAAGATTTCTCCTCTCAGCAAGCTCGTTCTGCTGAGGAGTTATAGCTGCTGAAAGCTCATGCTTTATCCCTAGGTCTTCCAAATAAGAAGTCAATTTTTGATTTAAAAACTCAGTACCACGATAACTTCTTATTCGGTTGGTTGAACAAGATTTGTCATTTTGAAAACGTTTTAAAAGGCATATCAGTTGGTCGGTGGTTTAAGATTTTGCTTTTAAAAACAACACCCAAGTATATTTTGTAAAATCATCAACAACTGCAAGGGTGTAGTTCGTTCCCCCTAAGCTAGTTACGGGTATAGGACCAAAAAGATCCATATGTACAGGAAGAACGTTTACCGCCTTTCTTTTTGAAAGTTGATTTAATTTGTTTGCCAAGCTGACATGCGGCACAGATCTTGTCCTTTGAAAAATTGATTTTGGGCATACCAGAAACCATATCATGTTGACTCAACTTGGCAAGTGTTTGTTTAGATGATTCATTCTTTGATGCCACAACCAGATCTTGGAAGAGCCAGCTGCAAGGCACAATTTTTCAGATCCCAGCTGCTCTGACCAATCGATTATGTAGGTATTCCCCGAACGTTTACCTACCAATACAGTCAGACCATTTGGACACTGAACTGTGCATATCTGTTGTTGAAACTTAACTATGTAACCCTTATCACATATCTGACTAATAATGATCAAATTATAACGTAAATTGTCAACAACTAAGACGTATAAAATAGAGATGTTACCGTGGATAAGCTTACCCTTACCCATAGTGTTACCGTATGCGTTATCACCAAACACGATTTTTGCACCTTTGTGTGGGACAACTTCTGATAGCAGCTTTTGGTTCCCTATCATATGTCACGCACAGCCGCTGTCCAGGTACCACAAATTTGATACATCAGCTGGTTCATACCAGTTGTCCTGCAATCATACAAAGAGCTTTTGGTACCCAATTTTACTTGGGGTCCAAATCGGATTACCCCTTTCGGGACCCATACTTGAATTACCATTACAGTTTTTCCAGTACTAGAGTCCGTGAGGGTCTGTGCATAATTGTGAGATCTGTTGAGTTTTGATCTCATATTTTGATCATTTAGATCTCTCTTAGGATGAACCCTTTTCCAGCCAGATTTTACCTTCGTTGAATTACGCCTTGGCTGGTTCGGAACAAACGATTTAGAACCAGCTTTCGCTTTGTCTTTGTCCAATTTGTTCTTTAGCCAGCTGTGCTTGGAATTCTCAGGTCTTTGAAATCCGATACCAGCTTTTCCTTTATGGTTCAACTTGTGAGAGGTCTGGTCATCATATGTCATCGACTCACATGGATCATATATCACGTTGGCTTTGACAAAGCTCATCTTGTTGAACTTGTCATACACCAGCTGTGATTGAGTACTTGTTTCTCCATCACTGCTTTCACTACCATTGAAACCCAAGCCAGTTCTATCACTCGCTGGCTTCTGAATTCCAAACAGCTTATCTAGATAAGCAGAAGACTTTGCCCAGGAGCTCATTGTCAAATTTGATTTTTCAATTTCAGCTTTGAGCTCACTAGACTCATTTCTCAACAATTCATTTTCTATCATCAGCTTACTCAACTCAATCTTCAAACTGTCAATGTCCTCAAGCGTGTCGGTGCTTGATTCAATTGAATTATTTTTCAGATTTTCGTTTTCAGCTTTGATTTCCTCAAATGAGTGAGAAAGCTTCCTGTACTCTTTGACCATATCATTAAGTGCACTGACAAGGTCTTCTCGTGTAAATTCAATGTTAGAGAAGTCGAATATCTCGTCATCAGAAGTTTGATCAGCCATGAGACAGTGAACTTCCTCCTGTACTCTTTTGACCATATCATTAAGTGCACTGACAAGGTCTTCTCGTGTAAATTCAATGTTAGAGAAGTCGAATATCTCGTCATCAGAAGTTTGATCAGCCATGAGACAGTGAACTTCCTCCTGTTCACTTTCGCTGGATGAGGACCTGCTGGATGAACAGTCTGAATCAGTATCTTCCCAGCTTTTAGTGCTTTCCTCAGCCATCAGCCCTTTGCGATCATTCTTGCGACTGGGTCTTTTATCACCTCTTGTCCTAATCCGTCTGTCCTTGGATCTATCCTTGGATCTGTCGACAGTTCTCTCATCTGTCTTGTCATCTCGCTTGTATCGATCCTCTTTTTTTTCATCTCTCCTGTATCTATCATCCTTCTTGGCCCTGTTGCAATCAGCTGCAAAATGCCCTGGACGTCCACAATTGAAACAGTTCATATCAGAAACAATTTTATCATTTTTATGAACATTATTATAAGGAGCAGAAGGGTTGTAGGATCTTCTCAAATATTTCCCAAACTTCTTTACGAAGAGGGACATGACGTCGTTGCTGAGTTGATCAGCTGTATTGCTAGTGCTTGGAGAGCACTGTTCAGTAGTTGTAGCTGCTAATGCTTTCTTCGGCTGGGATGTTGATGGAGCAGCTTCAGCTCTTGTCTCCAACTCGAACTCATACGCTTTTAGGTTTGCAAACAAGTCGTGAAGCTCCAGCTTGTTCAAATCTTTGAATTCCCTCATAGCCATCGTCTTCACGTCCCACTCTCTTGGCAACGCTCTCATCACCTTCAATGCTAGCTCTCGATTGCTATACTCTTTTCCAAGACTCGTCAACTCAATAACAACAGCACTGAATCTTTCATTGAACTCCGTCATCGTCTCTCCATCCTTCATCTTTATCGACTCGTACTTCTTCTGAGCCACAGTCAACTTGTTCTCTTTTTTCTCGTCATTGCCTTGCATATTTGAGTCAGCTTTTCCCATATTTCCTTGGAAGTGGCACAGGTCTTGATCTTACTGAACATGTTCTTGTACAGTGTCTTGTAAAGAATATCCCTGGCCATATTGTCCAGATTCGCCTTCTTCTTGTCCTCATTAGTATATTCATGTCTGCTCTTTTCCAGAAATTTAGGCTCGCCACCTGATATTGCAAATGCTAGATTTGGCTTCATTATCTTTAATGGCCCTTCTGTGATAACCGACCACATGTCGTCATCCTGAGCAGCCAAATGCGCTTGCATGCTAATCTTCCAGTCTTCATAGTACTCCTTGGAAAACATAGGAATCTTGTTGTGAGAAGTCGACATTTTAGTATATGATAAAGCACAAACAACAACTGTTCAATAACTGAGATGCGCAGGCTCTGATACCAATTGATAGGATCAATGTGGTTCGAAAAACAGCTGCAAGAGTTCAGAAGGGAGGGGGGTTGAATGAACTCTTGGTATTTTCAAATTTTCGAAACCTTTTAAAACAGTTTTACAAGCGCCTCGCTTAACTTAAATCTGAGTTACCAGATTTATGGATATCAGTTTAAATGCTGATTTCTTGGCTAACAAATATTGTGCGGAAAGAAGCCAATTAATCAGTGAACAGTAAAGCAGTAAATGAATGCATTAAGTAAAAGTTAAGGGACAAGAAATTTGTTTATGGAAGTTCGGATATCAATATCCTACGTCTCCCCTTCTTCGTTTTCAGGAAGGTTTCACTAGAAGATTTGATGGTTACATGCCTTCTGCAAACACCCAATCATGGAGCCTCGCTCAAGGTGAACTCCTAGCAACACCAACAACAAAGCAGTCACAGCTGCTGAATTCAAGTGAATAATATTTTTCTCAAACGGCCTTTGTGTGGCACGTTTGTTACAGACTCAATCAAGAATGAAACAATGAATACAAATCTATTGAGAATGTAAATCTTCTGGTTTCTAAACGTAGAAACACGATTCAACAAAGGTGAACCAGAAGATGACTTGAAGATTAAAACTATGTTATCTCTGTGTCAATGTTCTTCAAGTTTGTGAGCTTATGAATGATAGCTTCTGTAGAGAATAAGCTCGAGAATGATGGATGATGGTCCCAGAAATAGGATCACTAAGTAAATAGGAGTTCAGAAGGGGGGGGGGGGGGGGGGGAGAAACCTTTCAATTTT
>KQ993110.1:71915-91125 GCA_001598015.1 Dorcoceras hygrometricum | reverse complement strand
CCGCTCGCTTTTATGCGTGGATATCCTATGCTATCTGAGGAGATAATAGTGTGATAAATCTCTGGCCAGAGTACTGGATGTGTTTTAGGTAAATGGGTTTGCCTAGTAACACTCGCGATGTCACTGTTTGATCTCCGAGATGGATGCATAGTTATCGGATCTCTAGCGACTCTCGATTTACCAATGGTCGTTGATCTGATCGGGATATATGTGTTGAAAGGACCGTACTGTACGCTAACCACGACCAACTGGTTCTTGCAGGCACTATCAGTGATACCTAGGGGATCATGGGGCGATGTTGCTAGGCACTTTACCATGATCCGATGGGTCAGTCCAAAATTGTGATTTCGGAATCACAATGGTTGTGGGCCCACGGCTAGCTGTATCCCTGAACCATTGAGAGTCACACAAGTACTGGATTCACGATTCCCGCACGAAAATTGAGCTCAATGTGTTGAGTATAGGAGGAGGAATTTAGGGTGTGCGACTTCCTAAAAGTCAACAGGGGTCAAATTGCGATTTCCCATAGTTGAGGGGCTAAACTGCAATTTTGGACTAGGTGGTCTGAAAAATTGTTTTCACATCATAATACTCAGTTTTGGAAACTGTGTAGATCGGTCCGATCAGATCGTCGATCGGAGTTATGATGAAGCCACGGTGATGGAAACGAATCGAATGTTCATATGGATCTGGGCCCGTCCCAGGACCCTTGGGTTGGTTCAAGCCCATGTATCACTTTTATATACATGACTTGGTCTAGGGCTACAATATAACAAAACTCTCATACCCTAGACCTAGCACTAGTCGCCCCCCTCACCACTTCCACCTCACGGCCGCCGTTCGTCGCCTTGCGCTGCCGCCCGCCGGTCGCCTCCCGCAGTCATCCGGCGGCCTTATCCTCATTTTGACGGCCCACTCGACTAGGAACATGTTCAGAATACACAGCGACTATTAGATGTGTTTCATGATAGCCGTCATACCCACTATCACATCTAACATACGCTTTAGTGTAATCTAGGTCTTTACTCAACACAATTGTAAATCATTACACACATAATGAAAGTAAAGAATGCCATATAAAAGAATGAGAATATCATATATAAAGATCGTTTGTACAAGAGTCAATGAAAACCCACACGCCACAAGTTGGCTAGTTGGGCATCTACTCTAACATGCAGAAGTATTAAATGACAAAGGACACAAAGTATAACCTTGTCAGAAGTCTTTTCAACGGCTACAACTTTGTGTCCAACAGATAAATTTGCACGAGAGGCTTTATATCAAGAGTAAAATCAAGCAGAAACAGTGGCATATGAGGAGAGGTGCTCTTGACGAGAAGAATAGAACTAAATAAAATACAAGAGCAGGGAACAGTGCTTAGTCGAAGGCTTGCACATCCTGGTGGCAGATGTTGTGCAAGCTAGTCGTGTGCCCAGGTGTGAGCTGGTGCATAGCCATGAGCTTCAAAGAGAAATATTATTCGACGGCACAACCCTGAGAAGACATCAATACACCAGCTCAGAGAGGATCACTTCCCATTGTGTGAGATTTTATATTTGAGAGATTGAGTGTACACTGTAAATCTCACACACGATTCACTCACACATACGAGAGTTGAGCGAAACAGAAAATGAGTGAATCAAATCAAACAATCTCCTTGTAGTATTTGGACAGAGACGTTAAAAAAGTATTGTAGTCTTTCTCACTGAGACATCAAAGAATTGTGGTTTGTTAGACACACAGCTTGCGGGTGTGCATACGTGGCTAGGAGTTCTTGCAGCTTGCGGGCTGTCGGACCGGGTTGCAACAGAGGCTGTTGTAATAAAATCTTCTAGTGGATCCTTCCAGTGCGGAAGAAGGGTAGGCGTAGGAGATGCAGCTCCGAACTTCCATAAACAAATTGCAGCTTATTTCTTTACAGCTTCCTGCATATTAACATTCACGCTTTTCATAACTTGAAACTGTGTTTAAAACTGTTAATAAGCTTTCGATTTTTAGAGAATAGTTCAAGTTGTTTCCGCAAGATTTTTCATCTTACTTGATCTACTTCTCGGTGCACAAACCTTCAAGAACACTGAGCTATTGCAGCTCAAGATTTGTATAGACTAGATCGCATGTGATCCGGACCAGCTACCAGCTCGACCGTGATCCGATTTTCCTGTTGCTATTTGCTGCATTTTTTCCAAAAATCCTTAAAATGCACATAATTTGAGGGCCTTCGATCCTATCATAGATTAGTGAGTAAATCTCAAACACACAAATCATCTTTGTAGTCTTTCTCACTGAGACATAAAGAAGTGTTAGTTGGACACACAGCCTACGAGCTGGTGTGCATCAGTTAAGGCTAGGAGTTCTCGCAGCTTGAGGGCTGTTGGATCGGGTCTGTACAGATCAAATATTCTAGTGGATCCTCCTATGTGGAAGAATGAGAGATGTAGGAGATTGAGCTCAGAATTTCCATAAATATAATTCGTAGTGTTTGTTTCTTTACAGCTTATATTCTGCATCTGCATACATTGTTTAAAACTGTCCTTTAAGCTTTCGATTTTTTAGAGGGTAGTTCAGGTTATTTCCACATGATTTTATATCTTACCTGATCTACTTCTAGGTGCTCAAACCTTTCAAGAACATGAGCAATTGCAGCTAGAGTTTTAACAGACCAAATCGCGTGCTGTTTTTCCAAATGGTTTTTTTAAGCACGTAATATCCGTTTTTTGATCCGTAAACTGATGTCTGGCATCGGAACAAAAACCTTTAAAGATTTTCAATGCTCTTTCAAGAACAACCTGCTCTGATACCACTTGATAGGATCGTAGAACCGAGTACCGTGAGCTCTCACACAGCTCAGGAACCAAATCATGGATCGAAAATGCAGATTACGTGCATTTAAAAGTGTTTTGAAAAACAACATGCAATATCAAAATGATAGATCGTGTCTAAGCTGGATTAGCACGAAGCAGCGCTGCGTCAGCGCTGCTTCAGATCGCGCTGCTGCGTGCTGGTCCAGAACTCGCGCGATATGATCTGTGAAAACATGAGCTGCAATAGCTCTGGTTCTTGAAAGCTTTTAGCACCGAGAAGTAGATCAGTTATGATTAAAGATCATGCGGAAACAACCTAAACTACTCTCTGAAGATTGAACCTGAAAGCTGGTTTGAAAACATGTATCCGTGAATGCAGAAAGCAATAAATATCAGTACGCCGCAAATTAGTTTCTGGAAATTCGGGAGTTGAATCTCCTACGTATCCCCTTCTTCCATTGCTAGAAAGATTCACTAGACCAGTTGATTTATACAACCATTTTTACAAACCCGATCCAACATCCCGCAAGCTGCGAGAACTCCTAGCACACTCTGCTGCACACCAGCTCGCAGGCGGTGTGACTTGTTTACACTTTTTTGGATCTGGATAACAGATCCGGATCTGAGTTTTGAATTACACAAAACTTATTATTGTGTTTCTAATATTTCTACTTAGTGTGCAGATTTTAGTAGAAAACAACAGTTCAGATCAGACCAGACCAGATCAGATCAGATGTGGAGTCAACGAAGCAGTTCTGAATTGATCAAGCGCATATCAGAAAAGTTCACTGGCTGGATCAACAACTTAGACGTAATAGCTGGATTAGAAATGGAGACGTCCAAAGCTGAGCCAGCTGATCGTAATCAGGCGAAAGCCAAGTTGGACCAGACAACTGGAGAGAAGAGCTGTACAGATGACTGGAAACAGCTGTGATGATAAAGCTAAAGTTCAACTGAGAAAAATACGAGCCAACAGCTGAAATAGCTAGAACAGTATTGAACGAAGAGCTGGAACAGATATGTGCAAAGAGCTGGATCAGATGTGGTGAAAAGCTGTGACGTAAAGTTGTCGAAGAGATGAGCAGATATGAGCAGTCAGCTGGAAGAAGATATGAGCAATTAGCTGAAACAGATATCAGCTGGAGCAGATGAGAACGATCAGCTGGAGCATATACATGACCAACAGCTGGAACAACTGAAGGCAGAAGAACCAACAGCTGAAGGCAGATGTGATCAACAGCTGAAGGCAGACGAGAACAGCTGAAGAGATCTGAAGATAGAGCTGAAGAGAGATCTGATGTACAGTAGAGATCTGAACAAAGAGCTGAAGAGATCTGATGTACAGAAGAGATCCGAACGAAGTAAGATCGTGAGCGAAGATATCTGGATCATAGCTGAAGAAGAAGAGCTGAAGGCGGATGTGATCAACAGCTGAAGGCAGACGAGAACAGCTGAAGAGATCTGAAGATAGAGCTGAAGAGAGATCTGATGTACAGTAGAGATCTGAACAAAGAGCTGAAGAGATCTGATGTACAGAAGAGATCCGAACGAAGTAAGATCTGAGCGAAGATATCTGGATCATAGCTGAAGAAGAAGAAGAAGATCAAATCAGCTGTGAGCAGCCGAAGCTGCATCAAGAATCCGATCGAAGCTTATATGCAAACAGATGTAGCAGAAGGTGAATCAATTTGAATAAGGAAATTCAGATTGATGTTCTGACGAATCAATCCACAAGCAAACAAAGAACATTAAGAAGCTATCAGCTGCTGGAACATAAAAGCAAAATCAAAAGATGACAAAAGCCTGCAAAATAAAGGACACAAGGACAACTCCCTGTCGGTACTTTACAGAACATCTTTTAACGGGAAGAAAAGTGTGTCAAACAGATTAAATTGAACATAGGATTTATATACAAGATGATTTGAAGGAATCTATGATGAAAAACACACAGTAAATCAAATACAGAGTGAATAAAAACAGAGGGAAGAAAAATAGAAGAACGAAGCAGTCGACCACCATTAGAGAGGAGCTTACAACGAGCGTCGACTGCTGAGTTCTAATCAGTTCTTTAGGAGCCTTTCCCAGTTGTGTGAGATATTTTTATTATTACGAGAGTTGTTTTTACACTGTATATCTCACACACAGAGATTCATTCACATTCTTTAGAGTTGAGCAAAATTGTATAGTTAATGAATCTCAAACCCAAAAATCAGATCCCATCCAAGCACGAAGACGTTAAACTCTGTGTCTGTAGCCTTTCTCACAGAGGCGTAAAACAAGTGATTGAGTGAACAGCCGAGGGCTGATTTAGAGTTCTAGGAGTTCGAATTTGGGCAGTTGGTAAGTCCCAAATTCGATTGGGTCTGTGGATAAAATTCTTCTAGTGGATCCTTCCCATGGCGGAAGAAGGGGAGACGTAGGATATTTATATCCGATATTCCATAAACAACATTGAGTAATCTCTTTACAATTTATAGCATTCCGCATACGCAATCTATATTAGCACGTACGCATACACTTCAGTTGCACACAAATTAAGTCGAACAGATTTCTGTTTACATAAATCTGTTTTGCGCCGAGTTGTTTTAAAATTAGGATTCAGTTATGGTGTTTTCCGCATGTTTTAAAATTAGGATCAGATCTGTCTCCGGTGCTTGATTTATTGTTCAAGAACCATGAGCTATTGTAGCTCCTTTATAGCAGCGCAAAATTTTTATTTAACAGTAGCAGCGCGCTTTATTTTCTTTATATTTATGGATCAGATCTCACGCCCTCCCTTATGTTATGCTGTTTATTGTATTGCATCTCGAGATCTGATCCTTCCCTTTTTGGTGATGACAAAACTTAGCAGGTATTGATGCAAAGTAAGTACGGGACAATCAGCCGTTGAAATTAACAGGAAAGTATATTCAGACGTCAGGATAATTCAGATGTTGGTATTCGGGATTATTTCAGAAGTTGAGTTGAAGCATTCACTTGATAGAATATTATTTCAGATGTTGAAATCTCTCGGGTTATCAGTTTCTGGTTTCAGGTTCTTATGTCAGCAGTAGTTGCAATTCAGACGTTGATCAAAGGTTATGCAATCAGACTCTAGCATTCAATTCAGCAGTCTCAGTAGTTGGCTACAGTTCTGTTGAATCAGTCGTTGGTTGGATTTCATCAGTTGGATATTCATACTCAAGGTACTTCTCTTAGAAGGATATTTCAGACGTTGACTAAAGTTGAATAGATTTCAGACGCAAATATTTGAGTGTCGCAAAACTCCGTCGTTTGAGTAAGTTGATACGCAGCGTTTTGACTAGCGCTAGAATTCAGACGATGGGTTATGCAAGGATTCAAGTTTTGATTTAATATCAGACGCAACCTTTCAGACGACAGAGTGGATATTGACAAGTTGCAAAACTATGTCGTTTTAAATAAGTTGAAACGACAGCATCTTGTTATGCGCTAGAAGTCAGGCATTGGTTAACTTTCAGGCATTGGTTAACTTTCAGGCGTTGAAGCTATTAGACGAGATCAGCACGGATGGATTCTCCTCAAAAAGTTGGCCGGAACAAATTCCGGCGAGGGGCGGCGGCGGTGGCGGCGGCGTGGAGGCCGATGGCGGCGGCGGCTAGTGAGGAGGGGGAGGCGGCCGAATAGGAGCTCGGGTTAGGGTTGTATTGTTATGAGTTGTTAAATTACAATAATGAAGCCCTTAATCCCTTTTAATAAGATTAGTAATGGACTTGGACCGGCCCATCGGGCCCGGGTCCAAATGACGATATCCATCACTGCGACTTCATTACAACTCCGATCGTCGATCAGATCGGACCGATCGATTCAGTTTCCAAAACTGAGTCAAAGTGAGACGCCTATCATGTAGAGTCTCAATGACGTTTCGAGTCATGAGGACTAATCAGTACAACCAAGACCTCGGACTTATCCACTCAACAAATGGTAACTACTTGGAAAGTCCGAACGAGGGTAGTTCGATAGATCACCAGGTCACTATCTATCAGCATGCTCAGAACATCACAATGTTCCCTACCAATGAAACATGGTACTTCGTATCGCAGATACTAGTCTCGAGCTTGGGCGGCCTTATCCTCATTTTGACGGCCCAATCGACTAGGAACTAATTTAGAATACACAGTGACTATTAGATGTGTTTCATGATAGTCGTCATACCCACTATCACATCTAACATACACTATAGTGCATTCTAGGTCTTTACTCAACGCAATTGTTAATCATCATACAACACAATGAAAGTAAATAATGCCATAAATAAATGCGAATATCATATATAAAGATCGTTTTATACAAGAGTCTATGAACCCACATGCCACAAGTTGGCTAGTTGGGCATCTACTCTAACAGATACATATACTAATTTGATCATCCGAACAGAGCAGAGCATATACAGAGAAAATGTAGCACTGATAATTACTTTATTTCTATGGTTTACTGATCAGTCCCTAATTTTTACTCTAAGGGATCGAGGCCATAGTTACACACAATAACTCAGAGTGCGGAATATTCCGTAGATCCGTATTGCGTTAGAAATATCAGTGCTAAAATAGAGCATAAATCATAGTATGAATTTGACACGAAATGAAAACTCGAATGATAATTCAAGACAGAATATAGCACGAATACCATATAATATTTCAAACGAATATATATATAGAAAAATCCCAGTTATAGTCTCCTGAATTTTTTGTGAGGTTCAAGGTGGCAGAAACTGTACTCAACTCAGGCCGAATCTGGTATACGAAATCTGGTATTTCACTGAGAATTTTCGGGATGAGTGTGGGTCATCTGATGCCACAACAAGGTATTTATAGGTGTAGAAACGGGGAGTCAAAGGTCGGACGTTATAGACATAAATTCCTAATTTTATGGCCATTAATCGAATTAGTGTAGGCATTGAATTGGGCGATTTAATTGGTCATTAATCTCTCTAAATCGGCAGTTACGATTGTTTATGGTTGGCTTTCCAAATGTAATCTGATTTGTAACGCGTGAAGCAGCTTGCTGAAGTTCGTGAGCTGATCCGTATGTGTGCTATGTTTGCGTGATCTGTCCTGGGTATGCTGAAATCTGATCCTTAATTTTAATCTATTTGGAGTCCAGCATATAGCTCCAGCATTGGGCACTGTTGTGCTGAGTTCAGTTTGGAATACCCTTCTATTCTCAGCTTTGGTTGTTCCAATCTGCTGTCAGCTTTGGCGAGAGCTGTTTGCATGCTGTAAGCTGCTCAGTTCACACGGAAGTCCTACACTGGGTTATCTGTTCTGTCCACCGTGAGCTGAGTTGAATTTACCGAAGCTGAGTTGACTTTACCAAAGTTGAGTTGACTTTTCCAAAGCTGAGTTGTCTATTTTTTTTTTCTCGTCAGTCGAATTTCCAAGAGCTAAATTTCTTGGTTTTTTACATCACTCCCACCTTAAAAGAAGTTTCGTCCTCGAAACTGGGGTTCTCATGATTTTCGAAGAGGTAGGGGTATTGTCTACGCATCTTCTCCTCCATTTCCCACGTGGCTTCTCTCTCGATGTGGTTGGATCATTGGACTTTGACGTATGGGATTGTTCTTCATCTAAGAACCTGGTCTTTTGTGTCCACGATTCGAATATGGACTTCTTTAGAGCTCAGTCCTTGGGTCAAATTTCCTTCCGCAAGGAGTGGCCCTTCATCAATAACGGGACTAAAATCCGCGATATACCTCCTTAGTTGTGAGACATGGAAGACATTGTGGATTTTCTTGACATACTGGGTGGTAAGGCCAGTTTGTAGACAAGTGTTCCTATCCTTTCCAAGACTTCATATGGTCCGACATACCGAGGATTCAGCTTTCCGGCCTTATCAAATCGGACTATCTCTTTCATTGGAGAAACCTTGAGATACTCTTTTTTGCCTACCTCGAAGGCCAAAGGTCTTCTTTTTAAGTCTGCCCAGATTTTCTGTCGATCCTGGGCTGCCTTCAGTATATCCTTTATGATGGCTACCTTTTTCAGTGTCTTCTGGATGAGTTCAGTCCAGTGATGGCCTTTTCTCCGACCTCATCCCAATATAGCGACGATCGACATTTCCGTCCATAGAAGGCCTCATATGGTGTCATTCCTATGCTGCTGTGGTAGCTATTGTTGTATGAGAACTCTATTAGAAGTAGGTGTTCGCTCCAGTTACTACCGAAGTCCAAGGTGCATGTCCGTAGCATGTCTTCTAGGGTCTGGATGATTCTCTCAGTTTGGCCATCTGTCTGTGGATGATAAGACGTACTGAGGGTAACCATACTTCCCATGGCTTCTTGGAAGCTCTTCCAGAAATGAGATACGAACCTTGGGTCCCTATCTGACAGAATGCTGGTTGGAACTCCATGTAATCTGACAATATTGTCCATGTACAAGGTATCAAACTTATCGAAGCCGTAGTTCATACGGAGAGTCAGAAAGTGCACAGACTTCGTTAACCTATCCATGATTACCCATATTCCATCATGGCCTAATCTCGTTTTCGGCAAACCTACTACAAAGTCCATGGATATGTTTTCCCACTTCCATTCTGGAATTTCAAGTGGTCGCAATAATCCTCCAGGTCTTTGATGTTCTGCCTTGACTTTTTGACATACATGGCATCTAGCAACAAAATCAGCAACATATCTTTTTATCCCATTCCACCAGAAGTGTCCTTTCAAATCTCTATACATCTTTATACTCCCTGGGCGGTTTGAGAACTTGGATTTATGTGCTTCAGACATCACTTCCTGACGGAGTTTATCAACTTCGAGCACACATAATCTTCCGTTCATCCAGATGATTCCCTTTTGGTCTACTCAAAACTCCGACACCTTCCCTCGCTTGATCTGTTCTTTAAGTTTGGTCAGAGAAGGGTCTCAATCCTGATTGAATTTGACCAATTCTTTGAGGCATGGTTGAGCTGAGAGTGAGGATAGGGATCACCTTGTTCATGTTCTTCCGACTTAACGCATCGGCTACCTTATTTGCCTTTCCTGGGTTGTAGTTTATTGTCAAGTCGCAGTCTTTTAAAAGTTCGAGCCATCGTCTCTGTCTTAGGTTCAATTCTTTCTAAGTGAATATATACTTGAGTCTCTGACGGTCGATGAATACTTCACATTTTTTCCCATAAAAGTAGCGTCGCCAAATCTTTAGAGCAAAAATTACCGCAGCTAGCTCTAGATCATGGGTTGGGTAGTTGTGTTCATGCGTCTTTAGTTGCCTTGAAGCATAAGCTATCACCCCGCCATCTTGCATGAGTACACACCCTAGCCCTCCTTTAGATGCATCGCTGTAGATAGTAAAGCTTTTGTCCTCCATGAGTAGAGTTAGAACAGGGGCAGATGCAAGTTTTGTCTTTAGAGTTTCGAAACTTGTCTCATTCTTCGTTCCAGTTGAATTTGGAGTTCTTCTGGGTGAGTCTAGTGAGCGGTATGGCTATTGAAGAGAAACCTTCTACGAACTTATGATAATAGCCAGCCAATCCCAAGAAGCTTCTAACTTCTGTCACTGTCTTAGGTATAGGCCAGTCCATGATAGCTTCTACCTTCTTCGGATCCACTGAGACCCCTGCTTCGGAATTATATGGCTTAAGAATGCCACACTTTTCAACCAGAATTCGCACTTCTTGAACTTGGCGTACAGTTGTTTCTCACTCATGGTTTGAAGGGTAATTTGAAGATGTTCCTTGTGGTCTTCTTCACTTGATGAATACACGAGTATATCGTCTATGAACACCACCACAAATTTGTCGAGGAATGGTTTGAATACACGGTTATGAGGTCCATGAAGGCTGCTGGTGAATTGGTTAGACCAAATGACATCACCGTGAATTCGTAAATGGTCATATCTTGTTCTAAATGCAGTTTTAGGGATGTATTCAGCCTTGATCTTGAGTTGGTGGTATCCTGACCTCAAATCTAGTTTGGAGAAGGTTGTAGCTCCCTTGAGCTGGTCAAATAGGTCGTCAATTCTTGAAGAGGATACTTATTCTTGATTGTGATCTTGTTCAACTCTCTATAGTCGATACACAATCTCATAGTTCCATCCTCGTTTTTTACGAATAACACTGGAGCTCCCCAAGGTGACACACTGGGTCTGATCTGCTTTTTGTCTAGCAGTTCTTGTAGTTGATCCTTCAGCTCCTTGAGTTCTGCTCCGGTATGGTGCCTTGGAGATTGGGGCCGTCCCTAGCACTAGGTTGATTTCGAACTCAATTTTTCTGTCAGGCACTTTTCCAGGTAAGTCATCTGGAAACACATCTGCGAACTCTTGCACCACTTGGATGTATTCTATTTTGGGTTCGTTTCCTTCTCTTACCTCGTGGATATTTGCCAAGAAACCTTGGCTCCTGACTTCATGGATGTCCATGCTTGGGAAGCAGAAATATGGGATCTCCGCTTCTTGCTCTGGCTGTGATAGGTAATTTCACCTCGACCAGTGGTCTGTAACTTAACACTTTTATCTCTACAATCTACAAAGGCATGGTTTATAGACAGCCTATCCATCCCTAGGATGGCATCGAACTCGATCATGATGGGTTGTACCAGGTTTGTAGAGAATGAATGTTCGTGTGCGAGGCCTCTAATGCTACTTGGTTACTCTTATGCTCTTTCTTAGCTTCAATCAGTTGAGAGATACGGCGATCGATGTCTTTATGATACAGGGTCACCGTATTTCGTAGACTATGGTATCACATCTCTCGAATTGTAATTCTCTTTCCAGGCTGGATACCTTATTTTCCAATCCTTCCTTTGTATCAGCTGACTCTCGTCTCTTAGTTGCTAGTTGGGCTCTAAGACGTCTAATCGTGCGGCTTTGGTTATCGAGGGCAATTTGCTTCATACGAATGGAAGCAGCATCACGGGTTCGGGGAACAAAGGGGGCCATCTCCTAAAAGAAATTTGGAAAGGCATAGGACACTGAATAGTGATCGAAATAGTATTTCAAAAAAATTCCAAAAATAGAAAGTTGTGAGATTATTCCATAGACTATGAGTTTTAGTCATAAGAATGACAGAATAGTTGACGGAACTGAAATTGGAGTTCCGTACGGGAACTTATAGAAGTTTAAAACTTTCCATAAATGGCAAAACACGGTTTCGGAGGCATAAACGAAGGAACTTGGTCAAAAAGCGAGTTATGTCACGACATAGTGGTGAGTATTACTCATTGGCCCGCTACGGAGGGGGTAGCACTGGTCTCATGCGAAAATATGCAAGTTCGTCCCTAACCTTGCAAAATCTCATACTTGGTTTCCCAGCCGGATTATGAACCTGGTGAGCTCTGATACCATTAAAATGTCACGCCCTGAGACCGAGGCTCGCGACATCGGAAATGTTAAACAATTATAAAATCGTAAAACATTAATCCTCATAGTATAGCTCAAAACCAATCTTTTACATAATAAAAAAAATCGTTTTTACAACTGAAAATCAAAGTTTACGGAAGAGAAATTACATTAACCAATACTAAGTCTTCACCAGCCCCAGAACATCTCTTGTTCGTCCTCTTCTACCTATTCCTCATTTTTATCTGGGTTGGAGAAGTAAGGGCTGAGTCAACTGAAAATCAAAGTTTACGGAAGCGAAATTACATTAACCAATACTAAGTCTTCACCAGCCCCAGAACATCTCTTGTTCGTCCTCTTCTACCTATTCCTCATTTTTATCTGGGTGGGAGAAGTAAGGGCTGAGAGTTTGGGGAAACACTCAGCAAGTGGGGAAAACCATTCGAGCATACAAGTACATATACAGATACATATACTGAATTTGATCATCCGAACAAAGCAGAGCACATACAGAGAACAGGTAGCACTGATAATTACTTCGTTTATATGATTTACTGATCAGTCCCTAATTTTTACTCCTCTAAGGGGTCTATGCCATAGTTACACACAGTAACTCAGAGTGCGGAATATTCCGTAGACCCGTATTGCGATAGAAATATCAGTTCTAAAATAGAGCATAAATCATAGTGAATTTGACACGAAATGAAAACTAGAATGATAATTCAAGACAGAATATAGCATGAATACCATATAATATTTCAAACGAATATATTTAGCAAAATCCCACTTACAGTCTCCTGAAGTTTTTGTGTGGTTCAAGGTGGCAGAAATAGTATTCAGCTCAGGCCGAATCTGGTATACGAAATCTGGTATTTCACTGAGAAATTTTGGGATGAGTGTGGGTCATCTGATGCCACACCAAGGTATTTATAGGTGTAGAATCGGGGAGTCAAAGGTTGATCGTTACAGACATAAATTCCTGATTTGATGGTCATTAATCTAGCTGTTACAAGGGCATTAGTGTAGGAATTGAATTGGGTGATTTACTTGGCCATTAATCTCTCTAAATCGGCAGTTACGATTGTTGATGGTTGGCTTTCCAAATATAATCTGATTTTTAATGCGTGAAGCATCTTGCTGAAGTTCGTGAGCTGATCCTCATGTGTGATCTATGTGCGTGATCTGTCCTGGGTATGCTGAAAGCTGATCCTTAATCTGTAACCTGTTTGGAGTCTAGCATATAGCTCCAGCATTGGGCACTATTGTGCTGAGTTCAGCTTGGAATACCCTGCTGTTCTCAGCTTTGGTTGTTCCAATCTGCTGTCAGCTTTGGCGAGAGCTGTTTGCATGATGTAAGCTAATCAATTCACACGGAATATGTCCTACACTGCGTGATCTGTTCTGTCCATCGTGAGCTGAGTTGACTTTACCAAAGCTGAGTTGACTATTCCAAAGCTGAGTTGACTATTTTTTTTTCATGGGCCGAATTTCTGAGAGCTAAATTTCTGGGTTTTCACACTTGACCTGTGCACCAGCTCACACCTGGGCACTAGCTCAGCTTGTACATCAGCTGCCACCTGAGTGTACAAGCTCTCGAATATTGCACATGCACTTTCTTTCTGTTTTTCTCTCGCGCATCTCATGATTTCTGAGCTTGTTTTGTTTGAGTTTCTAAAGTTCATAGAATTTTCTGTTTCGCATCCTTCTGAACTGATTAGCTTCTCCAATTTATACTCTTTGGATCCAACGGTAGTAAATGTTACTAGTAGACACGCCGTATAGATCCAAAGAATTTGTCTGCAGAGTTTTTAATGCTTGTACTTTTTATGTACGTCTTCATTAAATACTTTCCTATTTAAGCACACATTTCGCTGTTCTTAGTTGAAAACAGATCTTTGGCATGTCTGGAATTTGCTAAGAGTAGTCCCAACGACTATAAAGAGATCTTGATAGGTCAACACATCAAATCAAGTTAATTGTTGTATACGATACCTCAAAATCTGATCGTATATATCTCTAGCTGATTTAGTTGAGTTGTGTTTACTCAGTTTGGCTCCGATCTGATCGTAGGCTGATTTCTGTGTGCTGAACTGCTCTAATCTGCTCTAAACTGATCTATTCTTTCTCTTCAATCTGTACTGTTCCAGCTTAGGCGTTCTCGGCTGTTCTGAATGGATTCTGCTCTGAGTTGTTCACAATGAACTGATATATGGATCACGTCGATTCTGTTTGAGCTGCTTAACTGAGCTGATTATCCGATCTGATCTGTTCTAAGCTCTGAGATGATCTGATTCTCGCTGCGCTTCTAATCTGATCTGAGCTGATTCTTTTGTTCTGCTTGAAACTGCTCTAAGATGATCTCTGAACCGATTCTTCTCTGTGTTTATTCTAAACTAATTCTCTGATCTGTGCTGATCTGAACTGTTCTAAACTGATCTGAATCGATTATGCTCTGTGCTGATCTCAACTGCTCTAACTCAAAGCTCCATCTATGCTAAACGGAACTGCACTTCGTAACTGGTCTCAGCTCTTATTATACTGTGCAGTTCTTCAGCTTTCAGCTCGGCCCTGTTCTGATTTACTAGGCTGCTCTTTCTTCGAGCTGGGTCAGCTTGAATGTCGTCTGCTGGACCTGTTTGGGTACCAACTGTTCCTTCTTGAACATCTTCTCCATTGCACTCAGTTAGTAGCTTTCAGCTCGCGTACGATCTGCTTCAGCTTGCTTTCGATCTGCTAAAGAGCACTTCTTCAGCTCGCAGCTTATCTGCTACAGAGCGCTTCTTCAGCTCACAGCTGATCTGAACTAGCTCTTAGACCTGCACGCTTGATTAAATCGCTAGAAACATAACAGCAGATTTCGTGTTTATCAAAATTAAGATATGATCTGTTACACAGATCCAACATCTGGGATAATATGTATTTTGGGTAGTCGAAGTAATGTTTTTCGGGGCATGTTATCGGCCATTCTAATTATAATTACAAAAAGTATAACGAGCTCAAAATACAAGAATCCACAAAATTGACAATACTTCTTGGCTAAATTATAAGGTTACAAACTCTAGATTTAAGTATCTGTTAAAGTACAATAATTATCCCTGCTCGGTTAAGCGATCGAACCGTGACGCTTGGGTTACTATACGGTTTAAAAGATTAGATTTCGTTATCACCAGTTATAGCTTTTGATAAAACGGCAAACGCTCAGTCCAACTATGTCCATTCTTTAAAAAAATATTTAACATTTTATGAGCTACTTAACATACTAGGACAAAGTCATGTGATATTTGAAAATAAAGGTTCTTAATAAGTTAAATACTGCCTCTATGGCTCTATCCCACAAATATAAGATAAACTTCTTTAGACTTAGTTTACTTATTTAATTATTTAATTTATCAATTAAAGGAGAATGAGAAGGAAAAATTCTTCATAAAATTTATATTTCCAAATACTTTCTTAATAATATGTCTAAAAGCAAACACAAGCCTACATATTGAGAAGAAGGATTACATAATTATACAACACTAACAAAATTATTAAAACTCATGAGCTGTTTATGAACCTTTGAAATAAACTATCGAACATATTCTACTTTCTCTTGATAACTTTAAATAAAAATCAAATATTTTTCGACCGTAGTTTGAAACGACCTCGAAACATTACTTTATAATTCATCCAGTGTCAGTGTCCAAAATTTAAAATATCGTGGAAGTTAATCTATTGATCGTATTATAATGAGTTCATTTATTTTAAAAATCTCGTTTCCTTTTTAAATTAAAATAAATGAATCAAACAGTTATATAATTTAAATTCAATAGTATACAAATCTGTATAATTTATCGAAATTTAACCACAAAGAAATTCGTTTCAATCATGTTAAGATAAAATTATAAGTTTTTGTGATAACACAAATAAGATAAAGAACTGAATTTAAGTTATCAGACCTGGAATTTAAGTTTATCAGATTTGGACTATGTAATCGGGTTAAGGACTTAACCGATTAGGCGGTTACGACATTTCATATTCGAGCGATAAAGTCTGTTAGTCAATTTGGATTGAAGAGAGACAAGATCAGAGCTATTTGGAGTATATTATGCAGAACGCAGAGTTGGTACAAACGATGTTTACCATCTTTGTTATAAAGTCAACTAAGCTCTGACAACAGCAAACAAACCTCAACTCAGCATTAATGGCGTAATTAATGCTCGATGCGATGAAGATATTCAAATATGATTTGTGTCTACTGGCTCATTAAATGACCGTTGAAGATTGATGTATAAATAGCTCAAGTGATTCAAGTGGAGAAGCTATGGTTACTCTCGATTACTCTCGCCAACTCTCTCGCTCCATCTTATGATTTCCAAGTTCAATCTATTCGAGATCCCAGATCTCCATCTCGAAGAATAGCCGTTCAGTTTCTAAAGAAAAATTTATCTTCGAGATTTCTTCTGGTTTACATTAGCCAAATATTCACATTGTTCAAAGAAACCAGAAGTGTTAGAAACTCTGCGTGTATTGTATTCATAGATATATTCGAACTAGAGCCTGTAAGGAACTTGCTATTTGAAGCAGTTCTAAAAATTCATTTAATTGTAATCAGCAGAGGAGTCTGCGTAGATTTGGTAGCTAGGAGTTCACGTTAAGCGAGGGTTACGTGAGTGGGTGTTTGCAGAAGCTGTAACCATCAAACCTTCTAGTGGAACCTTCCTGAAAAGGAAGAAGGAGAGACGTAGGATATTGATATCCGAACTTCCAGAAACAAATTCTTGACTCTATCTATTTATTACTTCCATCTTTATTTATTTACTTCTCACTGTTTAATCAGTTTATTTCCGCACTTTATAGTTAACCGAGAAAACAGATTTGAACTGAGAGCCTCAAAGCTGGTCACTCAGCATTGAGTTAAGCACAGACTTGTAAAACGTTTTAAAATTTGAAAAAAAAATCGAAGGAGTTCATTCAACCCCCCTTCTGAACTCCTGGGCTTATTTTACTTCTATTTTCGATCCTATCAAATCATATGCAAGTTTTAATAATTACTAGTATCACATAATACACATAATATCATCTGTTTTTTTTTTTTGAAATGATTAAGTAAATGATTATTCATATATAAATCAATAAAATCATAAAATTGATTACTGTTTGAAAACAAATGTAAAAGGTCGAAAACTAGAAATGGATACAAGGGTAGTGTTCGAGAAATAAATCATCATACAATTACACTGGCATTTTTTCATAATCACTTTTATAGATGTAACATTATCGTCCAATTAGGTTTTGGATTATGAATAATTAAGTGCAAGCTAACGAAGAATTTGCATTCAGAAAATATTTAAAACTGATTATTTTAATGGTAAATTGCTAGTAAATCCCCAAATCCAATCCATTTTTGTGTTCCAGTCCCCCTGTCATGTTTTCAGTCCCTGACCCAATTAAAAACTTGTTTTGAACTCCTTGATCTTGCAAATTTACGAATTTACCCCTCCCCAAATAGTAGACAAACGTTTGATCGATTATTTCTTTTCAATCTTCCCCAATTCTTGACCACAGTCCCCATTTCCCAACCACCACTCCAGATCGAATTGGGTTGCTGAATCCCGTCAAATTGAGGAGCATAGTGAAAACAAATACAGACAGAACTCAAGCATGATGAAGATCATCGATTTTTTGCAATATTCTAAATAGGTTCACAATTTTTCGTACTTTGAAACAATCAGAAGTGTAATACAAAAGAGCATTATGTTTAGAATGAAACTTTTAGCTCGATTAGAAAGGCAATCAAATAATTACCTCTGAATCTATTAGTATCAGCCGCCAGCTTTCCAGACAGCTCAAATGAAGGTTTTTGCTGCAAATGTTTCAACAATTTTTAATAAAAAATAACTGAATCAAATACCTCTTCATCACTAATGGATCAGTAGGTGTATTCATGAACAAAAAGAAAATCGTAGAGTGTTGAAAGATTCGATTAAATTGAAAGTGAGGTAATAATATCAGCATCACAGCTCAAAAGCTATATATAATATTTGCATCGATAAATTCGGTTTCGTTGAATTAGTCGCATTTTATTGATGTTTTGATTGATTAAAATTGTAAGTTCAGCCGTTAGAAGCTTTTGAGGTATATATTCGTCGACCTAAATGATTTACTGGATTTTTTGTTGCGAATGTTGTCTGGTGATCGCTGCTGTTTCAATTCTGATTTCTTTCGCTACTGATATTTGTTCTACTGATTTCTTTCGTTCAATTACTGGTTTCATCTTCTGCTCAAAGTTCAACTGCTGAAATCTTCCTGTTCGCAACTACTGTTTTTAAATATTTCTTCTGCTGTTCAATTGCTCCAACTGGTTCGTTCTACTCAACGACTGAATTAATCCTGTTCAACTCCTGAATTTTTGCAACTGCTGGTTTTCTTCTGTAGCTAACGTCTGGTTTTATTTCAACTGTTTAGCACGTCTGATTTCTTCACTGTTTGCTACGTCTGGATTTTCTGTGGTGCAACGTCTGGTTTTACTCTTTGTAGCGTCTGGTTATATCTTGTTCACAGCGTCTGGTTTTTCTTTACAACTTCTTGTTTTTCTAATTGTTAGAGTAGATGCCCAACTAGCCAACTGTGGCGTGTGGGTTCATAGACTCTTGTATGAAACGATCTTTATATATGATATTCGCATTTATTTATATGGCATTCTTTACTTTCATTGTGTTGTATAATGATTAACAATTGCATTGAGTAAAGACCTAGAATACACTATAGTGTATGTTAGATGTGATAGTGGGTATGACGACTATCATGAAACACATCTAATAGTCACTGTGTATTCTGAATTAGTTCCTAGTCGATTGGGTCGTCGAAATGAGGATAAGGCCGCCCGAGCTCGAGACTAGTATCTGCGATGCGAAGTAACATGTTTCATTGATAGGGAACATTGTGATGTTCTGAGCATGCAGATAGATAGTGACCTGGTGATCTATCGAACTACCCTCGTTCGGACTTTCCAAGTGATTACCATTTGTCGAGTGGATAAGTCCGAGGTCTTGGTTGTACTGATTAGTCCTCATGACTCGAAACGTCATTGAGACTCTACATGATAGCCGTCTCACTTGACCCATTTGCCGACTCACT
>KQ993110.1:8516-21367 GCA_001598015.1 Dorcoceras hygrometricum | reverse complement strand
TGATTGACGAATCTACAGCCGCCTACCGTGAAGAGCCGGTCTTCTTGTAATTCCGGTTGGAGCCAGGCGCAAGTCGCCAGCAAGGTAACTGACTAAACGCCCTATGAATGGTTCATAGTTTGCAGTAGTTTTGAATTGTATTGAACGTTTCCCGGCCTAATTTTATTCTTCCGCTGCCTCGCCGAGAGACGGGATCCGGATCCGCCACGGTTCCCCAACAGAGATAAGGAAGCTTCAGGAGGAAATCGTGCAGCTAAGGGAAGAAAGAAGCTCGGAACCTCCAACCCCACCTGCTCGGGAGGTGCCCTTCTCTGCTGAAGTATTGGCCGCTGACGTGATGGGAGATCCCGAGGAGAACTTATCTCGGTTTGAGAACGCCGCCATCCTTCACCAATATGCTGATCCTATCAAGTGCAGAGTCTTCCTCACTACTCTGGTCCGATCTGCACAATAGTGGTTCAATATTTTGCCAACAGGGAGTATCAAGAGCTTACATGATTTCAGTCAGACCTTTCTTCATCAGTTTGCTAGTAGCAAGAAGCAACCAATGACTACGCTAAACCTGTTTACAGTGAAGCAAAAAGAACAGGAGAGTCTTTGGGAATATATCCGGCATTTCAACAGAACCATCATTGAGGTGTCATCTGCTACGCCAGATCTGATAATCGTGGCCTTCACTCAAGGGCTGCGAGGGGGTGATTTCTTCAGATCCCTAGTCAAGAAGCCCCCGAAGATATTTGATGAGCTTCTTAATAAAGTCGAGAAGTATGTTAATGTGGAAGAGATACAGTCCTCGAGGAGGAGTGAGCAGAAAGCACCACCTCGACCGGGTCAAGAATTTCGAGTAGAGAGAGCCCTGCCGATGCCATCTAGGCAAGAACCTCCTTTGCTGTTGGGAGAATTCACCGCTCTAACACCATTGAAGGTGAGCAAGGTTCGAGCTCTGGAGATTTGTGATGAGCGGAAGGTGGTGCAATGACCTCGGGGGAGTGACGGGGCCCCGAGAAATCCCAGGTCAGATAAATTTTGTGATTTTCACAAGGATTATGGTCACACCACCTCGGAATGTCGACACTGGGACAATGAGTTGGAGCGTATTATTCAAAGTAACCCCGACGTACGGACAACGCTCGTGGGGGATGGACAACCTCGAGGGGAAAAGAGGACCCGAGGAGGAGAAAAGTGGAGATGGGATAAAAGGCCCTCAGGGCAAGAGAAGACACCACGGAATCAGGATCGGGGCCCTTCCCGAGGAGAACAGAGATCACCCCAGCCTCGGGGAGTTATCAACATGATTTAAGGAGGACCTACTGATCGCCGCCGCCGCCGTGCCCGCCACTCGCCGCCGTCGCCGCCCCTCGTCGGACGTTGCTCCGGCCAACGTTTTCGAGGACGAATCCGTCCGTGCTGATCCCGTCAGGCCTTCAGTGCAGGCTGACGAAGGATTATCCCTTTCGGCGTGGACCTGATTGACGAATCTACAGCCGCCTACCGTGAAGAGCCGGTCTTCTTGTAATTCCGGTTGGAGCCAGGCGCAAGTCGCCAGCAAGGTAACTGACTAAACGCCCTATGAATGGTTCATAGTTTGCAGTAGTTTTGAATTGTATTGAACGTTTCCCGGCCTAATTTTATTCTTCCGCTGCCTCGCCGAGAGACGGGATCCGGATCCGCCACGGTTCCCCAACAGAGATAAGGAAGCTTCAGGAGGAAATCGTGCAGCTAAGGGAAGAAAGAAGCTCGGAACCTCCAACCCCACCTGCTCGGGAGGTGCCCTTCTCTGCTGAAGTATTGGCCGCTGACGTGATGGGAGATCCCGAGGAGAACTTATCTCGGTTTGAGAACGCCGCCATCCTTCACCAATATGCTGATCCTATCAAGTGCAGAGTCTTCCTCACTACTCTGGTCCGATCTGCACAATAGTGGTTCAATATTTTGCCAACAGGGAGTATCAAGAGCTTACATGATTTCAGTCAGACCTTTCTTCATCAGTTTGCTAGTAGCAAGAAGCAACCAATGACTACGCTAAACCTGTTTACAGTGAAGCAAAAAGAACAGGAGAGTCTTTGGGAATATATCCGGCATTTCAACAGAACCATCATTGAGGTGTCATCTGCTACGCCAGATCTGATAATCGTGGCCTTCACTCAAGGGCTGCGAGGGGGTGATTTCTTCAGATCCCTAGTCAAGAAGCCCCCGAAGATATTTGATGAGCTTCTTAATAAAGTCGAGAAGTATGTTAATGTGGAAGAGATACAGTCCTCGAGGAGGAGTGAGCAGAAAGCACCACCTCGACCGGGTCGAGAATTTCGAGTAGAGAGAGCCCTGCCGATGCCATCTAGGCAAGAACCTCCTTTGCTGTTGGGAGAATTCACCGCTCGAACACCATTGAAGGTGAGCAAGGTTCGAGCTCTGGAGATTTGTGATGAGCGGAAGGTGGTGCAATGACCTCGGGGGAGTGACGGGGCCCCGAGAAATCCCAGGTCAGATAAATTTTGTGATTTTCACAAGGATTATGGTCACACCACCTCGGAATGTCGACACTGGGACAATGAGTTGGAGCGTATTATTCAAAGTAACCCCGACGTACGGACAACGCTCGTGGGGGATGGACAACCTCGAGGGGAAAAGAGGACCCGAGGAGGAGAAAAGTGGAGATGGGATAAAAGGCCCTCAGGGCAAGAGAAGACACCACGGAATCAGGATCGGGGCCCTTCCCGAGGAGAACAAAGATCACCCCAGCCTCGGGGAGTTATCAACATGATTTAAGGAGGACCTACTGATGGGGACTCCAATCGAGCGAGGAAGGCGCGGTGTCGTTGAATGGAAGCCATGGAGGTTGAGAAGAGACGCTCGGGGCCTACTATCTCATTTGGTCCCGAGGACTTACCTGTGGATGTTGAAGCGCACAATGATGCTCTGGTTATTCGAGCAATGATTGCAAACTATGAAGTGGCCAGCATCTTTGTGGTTTTTGGAAGCTCGGTTAATGTATTCTTCAAGAGCGTTGTGGATCATATGGACCTTGGGGAGTATCGTATGGAGCCCGTGCACACACCTCTGTTCGGGTTCACTGATCACTCTTTACAGCCAGTGGGAGTTGTTCAATTCGCCCCTTTCACTTGGCTCGGGGGAGTATAGGAAGACCAAGATCGTCGAGTTCACTGTGATAGATGCCCCTTCTTCCTACAACGTCATCTTGGGGAGGCCATCCATGGCCGCATTCTTGGCTGTGCCTTCGGCCTTACATCAGAAGATTAAGTTTCCAATTGGAGATCAGTGGGTGAAGTCCTCGAAGATCGAAAGATGACTAGAAATTGTTATGTGGAAGAGGTGAGAGTGGAACAGAAGGTGATTAAGTCCCGGGCTCGAGAAGACAGAGGCGTAAACATGGTCGGAGAATATTTTCAGTTGACCACCGAAGACGAGGAGGAAGACGTAGTCCCCGTTCCTCCAGCTGGGATTGTGAAGATCGCTAAGACTCTTCCGGAGGATATGCGGGCACAAGTGGTCCAGTTCCTGGAGAGGAACAAAGATGTGTTCGCTTGGTCCCCTTCCGACCTAAAGGGGGTCAGGCGCGAAGTGATGGAGCATAGATTGAATGTTGACCCAAGCTCTCGACCAGTTATTCAGAAAATGAGACACTTCGGGCCCGAGAAGGACGTAGTAATCCGGAGTCAGGTCGGGGACCTATTGCAGGCTGGGCACATACGAGAGGTACATTTCCATACCTGGTTATCTAATGTGGTTCTGGTACCTAAAGCTACAGGAAAGTGGAGGATGTGTGTAGATTTTCGGGATCTGAACAAGGTCTGTCCCAAAGACTGTTATCCACTTCCCATGATTGATTTGCTCGTTGATTCCACCTCGGGACACGAGCTTCTCAGTTTCCTGGATGCCTATCAGGGGTATAATCAGATTATATTGGCCGAGGAAGATCAGTGTAAGGTCAGTTTATTACAGCAGATGGAACCTTCTGTTACGTCATCATGCCCTTCGGACTTAAGAATGCAGGGGCAAATTATCAAAGGCTGATGGATAAGGTGTTCAAGAATCAGATCGGACGAAATGTGGAGGTGTATGTTGATGATATACTGGTGAAGTCTCGGGAGGAGAAGAATTTTTTATCTGACGTGGAGGAGACCTTCCGTACTCTTCGGGACTATCAAATCAAACTGAACCCTGGCAAGTGCTTATTTGGAGCTCGAACAGGAAAATTCTTGGGATATATGGCCACTCGTCGGGGAATCGAAGCTAATCCGGAGAAGGTTCGAGCCCTTGGTTCAATGTGTCCTCCTCGGAATATTCAAGAGGTCCAGAGGTTGACAGGGAGGATTGCTGCTCTCTCCCGATTTATCTCGAGGTCAGCCGACCGGAGCCTCCCTTTCTTCAAGATACTTCATAAGGCCAAGAATTTTGAATGGAATGAACATAGCGAGAAGGCTTTTCAGGAGCTCAAAGGATATCTGAAGGGGTTGCCCATTCTTAATAAGCCCGAGCTCGGGGAACCTTGTCTGTATATCTGGCCGTCACCCCACAAGCAGCTAGCTCAGTTCTCGTCCAGAGGAATGACAGATGCATCAGCCAGTATATTTTATGAGCCATGCTCTAAAAGGGGCCGAACTGAATTACACTACGCAGGAGAAGTTGGCTCCGGCCTTGGTTATTACAGCTCGGCATCTTAGGCCATATTTTCTATCTCATCCCATCACTGTGCTCACTAACAGTGCCTTAAGGCAGATTGTATCTCATCCCGACGCCTCTGGGAGACTTTTAAAGTGGGTTACCGAGCTCAGTGAGTATGATATACAGTTCAAGCCTCGGGCAGTGATCAAAGCATAGGCATTAGCCGATTTCTTGGTAGAAACAGTACAGCTCGAACAGGAGGAAAGGTGGATGGTCTATGTGGATGGGTCCTCTTGCTCGACTGGAAGTGGCATCGGGATAGTCTTGGTGTCCCCCTGGGGGGAAGAAACAAGTCTGGCGATCACTCTTGATTTCAAGGCCTCCAATAATGAAGCAGAGTACGAGGCCTTACTCGTCGGGCTCTAAGCAGCAAAAAATATGGGGATAGCTCGGGTGATACTTTATTCTGATTCTTAGTTGGTAGTTCAACAGAGCAACGGGAAGTATGATATAAAAATGAAAAAATGGTGAAGTATGCGGAGGCGCTGAACAAGTTAATGGAGACATTTTCTGAGGTAGTTCTAGAGCAGATACCTCAGAAAATTAATGAAATGGTGGACAAGCTTGCGATGATGGCTATTTCTCTTTCTCCATCCTCAGGGAAAGAAGTGCAATGGAAGGAATTGGTATCACAAGTATGCCAGGTCGGACAGAATCAGGGCGGAGTGCCTACCTCAGACTGGTGGCATGACATCTTGGAATATATTCTACGAAGGATTGTGCCCGATGATCCTTGGCGTGCTCGGGAGATTAAGCGCCGAGCACTGCGCTTAGTCATATTGTATGATCAGTTGTATAAGAGATATATCTCACGGTCACTACTGAAGTGCTTGGGTCCCGACGAGGCCAGGTATGTATTGAGAGAAATTCACGAAGGGTGTTGTGGAAATCACTTGGCCGCAGTAGCTCTGGCTCGGAAAGCTCTACTCGCAGGTTTCTTCTGGCCGGCTATGCAGCAGGATTCTACTACTCTTGTCCGTTCTTGTCAGGGTTGCCAGAAACATGCTAATCTAAAGAAGCAGCCTGTCGAGCCTCTGAGGACCGTCATTTGCTCGTGCTCGTTTGATCAGTGGGGGATGGATATAGTGGGACCTTTCCCATCGGGTGGAGGACAAAGGAAGTTCCTATTAGTTGCTGTTGATTACTTCTCTAATTGGGTGGAGTCAGAACCCTTAGCGAAGATATCCGAGACCGAGGTATTGAGATTTCTATGGAAGAACATCGTCTGCCGCTTTGGAGTACCTCGGAGACTCATTTCAGACATGGGAGGCAGTTCTGTGGGGCTAAAATTCGGGCTTGGTGTCAAGAGTTTAAGATCGAGCATGTCTTCACCTTGGTAGCCTATCCTCAGAGCAATGGTCAAGTAAAAGTTACTAATCGAACCATCTATCATTTGTAACACGTCTAGGATTTTCTCGGCTACAGCTTGTAACAATTACCTTATGAAATAAAAGCTATTATTCTCTCAACTCATGGTTTTCGCTATCAGACACCTCGAATGGAAACCCACCTGAGCACATAAGTCCGACCAGCTCGGCACTAAAGCCAATTCTGCATTGGCACCTCTTCGTGTGGCTCTTCCACGTGAACACAAAAACCCGACCAGCTCGGCACTAAAGCCCCATTCCGCATTGGCACCTCTTCGTGTGGCTCTTCCACGTGAACACAAAAACCCGACCAGCTCGGCACTAAAGCCCCATTCCGCATTGGCACCTCTTCGTGTGGCTCTTCCACGTGAACACAAAAACCCGACCAGCTCGGCACTAAAGCCCCATTCCGCATTGGCACCTCTTCGTGTGGCTCTTCCACGTGAACACCTAAGCCCAATTCTCATTGGCACCTCATCGGGTGGCAACCCCACCTGAGCATATAAGCCCGACCATGTCGGCACTAAAGCCCAATTGCACATTGGCACCTCTTCTCGTGGCTCTTCCACGTGAACACTTAAGCCCAATTCTCATTGACACCTCCTTGGGTGGCAACCCCATCTGAGCACAAAAGCCCGACCAGCTCGGCACTAAAAGCCCAATTCCGTATTGGCACCTCTTCACGTGGCTCTTCCACGTGAACACTTAAGCCCAATTCTCATTGACACCTCCTTGGGTGGCAACCCCATCTGAGCACAAAAGCCCGACCAGCTCGGCACTAAAAGCCCAATTCCGTATTGGCACCTCTTCACGTGGCTCTTCCACGTGAACACTTAAGCCCAATTCTCATTGGCAACTCCTCGAGTGGCAACCCCACCTGAGCACAAAAGCCCGACCAACTCGGCACTTAAGCCCAGTTCTCTTTGGCACCTCATCGGGTGGAAACCCCACCTAAGCACATAATTCCGACCATCTTGACACTTAAAGACCAATCCCGCATTAGCACCTCCTCGGATGGCAGCCCCACCTGGGCACGAAAGACCCGACTAGCTCGGGTAATAAACCTACAGTGAAGTAATCTAGCGTGAATAAACATTGTGCATGATCGGGATTTTTCCCTTGCAAACTTGATGATTACGCTCTAAAGAGATACTAATACTAAGTAGCTTTCATTTAACTAAGCGTGCTCGAGCTACTTGGTTCGATTATGCGTGATTATTCAACCCTTGGTTGGTTCAGGTTATTCCTCGCCTTGCCCCGTCACAGGTGATCGACTACTTTGGTTGCTCGGGTTACCCCATTTCATATGCGATGGTATGGTCGGGTTTTTCCGCTTCGTGCTTGAGTATTGACGTTATAAATTGACAACTCGAGTAATAGAGGAGACAAAAGTGGAATTTCATTAAATCGGAATTTACAATACAGAGAAAAATCTAAATGCAACTAAGGCTTAGGGGAGCTCGGGGGGGTAGAGTCGGCATCGTCCTCTTCCTCCTCCTCTTCGTCGGCCTCCTCATCATCATCAGGCAGCTCCTCTAGGGCCCGAATCATGCAAAGGAAGGGAGCTGGGTGTGAAAACCCAGAAAAAAATAATCGGGTCAAACAGATCTATCCCGGTCAAAGCAGACCTCTCTCGATCAACTCAGATTCATGAGAGAGATTTGATCTCGCCAGGCGCTTGGACGTTTGCCAGCGTGTTTTGGTAGCGTGAGAATGATTCGCCGTATTTTAGCGTGTAAGGGTGAGATCTGATCATTCGAGCTAGGAATCTGTTTTGAGTCTGCCAACGTGTTTTTGGGTTGAGTGCAAAACTTCGTCGTTTGAATAAGTGGAACGGTGTCGTTTGGCTTAGCGTTTAGTTGAGAGGTCTGATGCGCGAGCAAGAGATCTGATTGCCTTAGCAAGAGATCTGGTCAGCGACGACGCAGAATCAGACTTCACGACACTCAGACTTCACTACACACGAATTCAGATTTCACATATGGAAATCAGATTTCTCTCGTAATTTCCTCAAATCAATCAAATTCAGATGCCTTCGATCGAACGCAGACCTCTCTAACCAGATGACTTCAAATTAAGATTTCTCCATGAAAATTTCATATTTCACAACGCAGCTCGATGCGAATCCATATTCTTGGTACAGGAAAATTCACCCGTAAAATTCAGAAAGATTTCCCACGCGTACAAGGCAGATTTCACGCTGTAACTGCCGATTTAGGGGATTAATGTTGGGATAGCGGTGGCGGATCCGGATCCCGTCTCCCGGCGGCACAGCGGAAGTTTAAACTTAAGCGCCGGGAAACGTTCAATACAATAAAGGCAGCACTATAAACCATTCATAGGGAGTTTCTCGGGGTGTTACCTTGCTGGCGACAGGCGCCTGGCTCCAACCAGAATCACAGGGAGACTGTCTCTTCACGGTAGGCGGCGGTAGATTACGTCTAATCAGATCCACGACCGGAAGCAAGGTTCCTTCGTCAGCCTGCACTAGAAGGCCTGACGAGATCAGCACAGACGGAAGCTCCTCAAAAAGTTGATCGGAACAGGTCCGATCAAGAGGCGGCGGTGGCGGCGGCGCGTGGCGGCAAGCGGCGGCCGAGAGGTGGAGGTGAGGAAAGGGCGGCCGTGTGATGCTTGGAGGCTAGGGTTAAGTGGTGCAATTAATGAATTAAAGCCCTAAGTCATTACTTAATATATGATCAATATACATGGGCTTGAACCGGCCCATTGGACTTGGGTCATACCCAAGTCCATATGAGCATTCGGTTCGTTTAATTCACTGTGGTTTCATCACAACTCCGATCGACGATCTGATCGGATCGATCGACTCAGTTTCCAAAACTGAACATTATGATGCGAAAAACAATTTTTCACACATCTATTCCAAAATGACCGTTTTACCCCTCAACAGCGGGAAATCACGATTTGACCCCTGTTGACTTTTAGGAAGTCGTACTTCCAAAATTACTTGGGTCATACCCAAGTCCATATGAGCATTCGGTTCGTTTAATTCACTGTGGTTTCATCACAACTCCGATCGACGATCTGATCGGACCGATCGACTCAGTTTCCAAAACTGAACATTATGATGCGAAAAACAATTTTTCACACATCTATTCCAAAATGACCGTTTTACCCCTCAACAGCGGGAATCACGATTTGACCCCTGTTGACTTTTAGGAAGTCGTACTTCCAAAATTCCTCCTCCTATGCGCAACACATTGAGCTCAGTTTCCGTGCGGGAATCATGAATCCAGTACTTGTGTGACCCTCAATGGTTCAGGGATACAGCTAGCCATGGGCCCACAACCATTCTCCGAAATCACAATTTCGGACTTGCCCAACGGATCATGGTAAAGCGCCTAGCAACATCGCCCCATTATCCCCTAGGTATCACTGATAGTGCCTGCAAGAACCAGTTGGTTGTGGTTAGTGTACAGTACGGTCCTTTCAATCCATATATCCCGATCAGATCAACGACCATTGGTAAATCGAGAGTCGCTTAAAGATCTGATAGCTATGCATACATCTTGGAGATCGAATAGTGACATCGTGAGTGTTACTAGGTAAACCCATTTACCTAAAACACTTCTAGTACTCTAGCCAGAGATTTATACATTATTATCCCCTCAGATAGCATAGGATATCCACGCATGTGAGCGAGCGGTGAATCCTCGACAACGAAGCATCGACTCCTACATGCATCGGGATCTCACCCAATCCCGCCGCCTAATGACCCCAAGTGAGTCGGCAAACGGGTCAAAGTGAGACGCCTATCATGTAGAGTCTCAATGACGTTTCGAGTCGTGAGGACTAATCAGTACAACCAAGACCTCGGACTTATCCACTCGACAAATGGTAACCACTTGGAAAGTCCGAACGAGGGTAGTTCGATAGATCACCAGGTCACTATCCATTGCATGCTCAGAACATCACAATGTTCCCTACCAATGAAACATGGTACTTCGCATCGCAGATGCTAGTCTCAGCTCGGGCGGCCTTATCCTCATTTTGAGGCCAAATCGACTAGGATGAATGGCCGATTTACTCACCCAAATCAATGCCTACTTTAAGGATTGTGTAACAATCGATGTAATGGCCATAAAGACAGAGATTTAAGGTCTTAAATGACAGACCTTTGAGTCCCCCTCCTCGCCACCTATAAATACCCGATGGTGATTGCAGAAATTCCACACCATTTCAAAATTCACAGCAATATAAGCGATAAACTCTCACGCTGAAGTTCAACAGAATCATATTTCATAGTTTAAGTCCTGCGCAAGGGTGATCCAGCGCTGTGCGAGAATTAGCAAAATTCGTGCAATCGATTTACTGCCAGACTTCGTTCAAACAGCAGGATTCGTGCTACCAGACTTCACCTCAGATTCGTATACCAGACTCTACCAAATTTCAGATTTCAGTAAGTGGGTTTTTGCTAAGTAATATATTCGATTGATATTATAAATATTATTCTTATTAAAGTTTCAGTTTTGAACCTACTATTCGAGCTCTTTTCAATTCATATTTCTGCTTCGTTCAAACTCTGTTTTGCACTGATTTTACTGTCGTAATATGGGTCTACGGAATATTCCGCACTCTAGGTTACTTGATGTAACCACATGGCCTCGACCTCTTAGAGGAGTAAAAATTAGGGACTGATCAGTAAACCATAGACACGAAGTAATTATCAGTGCTAGCTTCCATGCTATCTGTTAAGTACTGTTAAGTTCTGTTAAGTTCTGTTAAGATCTGTTATGCTCTGTTAAGCCCTGTTATGCTCTGTTAAGCTCTGTTATGCTCTGTTATACTCTGTGCTGAGAATTGTGATCTCAGTATATGTATATGAATATTTGTTATGCTCGAATGGTATCCCCCACTTGCTGAGTGTTTCCCCAAACACTCACCCCTTACTTCTCCACCCAGATAAGAACGACGAATGGTATCCCCCACTTGCTGAGTGTTTCCCCAAACACTCACCCCTTACTTCTCCATCCAGATAAGAACGAAGAGCAGGTAGAAGAACAAGAAAAAGAGCTGTTCTGAGGATGGTGAAGATTCAGTTTCTGTTGATGTATTTATTTTTCGCTTCCGCATTTTCTCCGATATTAATGTAAATTATTTATTTTCGCTTCCGCACTCTGTTTTTAGACTTCTATTTTCAGATTTAAAAACGATTATATTTCGATTATTAATAGACTGGTTTGAGCTATGCTATGATGGCTTAATATTTTAAAATTTATAATTGTTTAATATTGCCGATGTCATGAGTCTCGGTCTCGGGGCGTGACATTTTAGTGGTATCAGATCTCACCAGGTTCATAATCCAGTTGGGAGACCAAATCCAAAATTTTCAAGGTCCAGGACGAATTTTCAGGTTTTGGCGAAATACCAGTGCTACCCCTCCGAAAACACGTTTTTTGCCGTTTTTGGAAATACTTGAAAATGCAATAACTTTCTGTACAGGACTCCGATTTCAGTTCCATCAACTGTTATGTAATCCTTATGGTTAGTACTTTCAGTTTACCGAATAACCTCACGACTTTCTATTTTTGGAAATATCCTCGATTTTAGGAAATGGCCCCCTCTATCCCCCATACTCGTGCTGCTGCTTCCATTCGCATGAAACAGATTGCCCTTGACAATCAAAGCCGCATGATTAGGCACCTTAGAACCCAACTAGCAACCGCAAGACGAGAGGCAGATGCTATCAAGGAAGAGCACAAGGCAAACCAATTAGCATTAGAAGCCTCACACAAGGTCATCGCCGGACTTACGGAAATAGGACTTAGCATGTCTAAGAAGATTGAAATGATGAAGGCAAAGAAACAAAAGGCTAAGGAAAACCATGTGGTGTGCCATCAAAAGTTTTAGGCTCGAATCCAAGAAGCTGAAGATTCGATGCAAGCACAACACCTGATCATCGAGGCCCTGGTAGAGGAGAAAGATGGTTTACTCCAAACAATCCAAGGTCTGCAAGAAGCTAACGGTGTCCCTGCTCCATTCGATGATGAATGGGAGGAAGAACCGGAAGAACAACCAAAAGAGGAAGAGATTAGGAGATTCCTTTGGGCGAAGGAGAGATAGATGATGAATAGGAAATAGCTTTGTATTCAATTCATCTTTCTATTCAAATAAATTGCTTAGCCCTTCATGATATCTTATTCTCGACCTTTCACATTTATACGCCTTCATTCTCAGTAAATATTTCCTTGTTATGAGTTATGAAGCCCTAGTCTACCTTAAGTAGATTAGTGATGGACTTGGACCGGCCCAACGGGCCCGGGTCCAACGTATGAACATTCGGTTCATCCCTATCACCGTGACTTCACCATAACTCCGATCGCCGATCAGATCGGACCGATCGACTCAGTTTTCAAAACTGAATACTATGATCTGAAAAACCATTTTTCAGAACCCCAATGTAAAATGACCGTTTTGCCCTTCAGCAGCGGGAAATCACGATTTGACCCCTGTTGACTTTTAGGAAGTCGCACTCCCCGAAATCCCCCACAAGTGCTCAACACATTGAGCTCAGTATCCGTGCGGGAATCTCGAATCCAGTACTTGTGTGACCCTCAATGGTTCAGGGATACAGCTAGCCGTGGTCCCACAACCATTGTGGCTCCGAAATCACAATTCCAGACTTGCCCAACGGATCATGGTAAGAGCGTCTAGCAACATCGCCCCATGATCCCCTAGGTATCACTGATAGTGCCTGCAAGAACCAGTTGGTCGTGGTTAGCGTACAGTACGGTCCTTTCAATCCATATATCCCGATCAACGACCATTGGTAAATCGAGA
>KQ993109.1:39300-58719 GCA_001598015.1 Dorcoceras hygrometricum | reverse complement strand
CCCGTGTGGAGAGCATGGAGATAGTGATGGCTAGGTTCCAAAGGATGAGTCCCCAGATCTTTAACGGTGACGAGTCTAGCGAGGATGCGGATTCATGGCTACGGCACATCACTGGTTTGTTCGATCGTGTTCAGTACGATGATGTGCTTCGGTTGAGTTTGGCGACCTTCCAGCTGAGGAAGAGTGCAGAGCGTTGGTGGCGTGGCGCTTCAAGGACGCTAGAGGAGACCGGTGTGGAGATTAATTGGGATAGTTTCTGCGTTGCCTTTTGGCAGGAGTACGTCCCGGAGTTGTATGTGAACGCCCGGGAGCGGGAGTTCGAAAATTTGGAGCAGGGTACGATGTCTGTGCGAGAGTATGCTCGGTTGTTTTCTTCTCTTTTGGCATATGTCCGGCATGTTGCTGGCCGGGAGAGGGCCAAGAGGACCAAGTTTCTTGAGGGTTTGAGCGAAGAGTTGTATACTATAGTTTTGTCGAGCAAACCAAACAGCTACGCAGAAGCTGTGGATAGTGCTATTGATATCGAGGAAGGTCTGCGGAACCAGAGGTCGCGTGCTAGGCCTCAGGGTGCGCAGGAGGTCGTCCCGCTGCTCAGGGAGCGCAGTCTTCTCAGTCTTCGCAGTCAGCTCATCCAACCCCAGCAGTAGCAGTTGGCTCAGCAGTTTGGACGCCAGAGGTTCCGACCTCGTGGCCTTTAGTTTAATAAGAAGTCTGGTTCTGGTTCTTCTGGTTCTGGCAGCTCTAGTAGCAGTGGTTCTAGGGCAGAGTTTTGTGGCTTCTGCGGAGGCAAGCATTCGTCAACTCAGTGCGTTGGTGTGCAGGGCTCGTGTAATATCTGTGGTCAGTATGGGCATTTTGAGAGAGTGTGTCCGTCAGCTGGATCGCAGCAAGCCGCAGCCCCACCTTAGGGTCGAGTAGGACATCTAGGGGTCGTTCCCCTTAGTTTCTCCAGCCTAGGGTTGGAGAGACTCAGTTTAGGCCGTTCCAGTTGCCTGGTCCGTCGCGTTTCGGACAGTCGTCTTAGCATCATTTCTCTGGACCCCAACATGCTCAAGCGAACGCTATGACTAGGGAGCAAGCAGAGGAGACGCCGAGCAGGGTGATTTCAGGTACATTCCTTGTCTTTGATTTTCCTGCACGAGTGTTGTTTGACACTGGCGCATCATATTCGTTTATTTCTGATGCATTTGTGGTCGAGCATGGTCTGCATACCACTTCTTTGCGTGATGTTGTGTCTGTTTCTACTCCTGGAGGTGTGAGCTTGTACTCCCAAGAGGTTTTGCTGGATGGCGTTCTGAGTTTTGGTGAGCATGTGTTAGTAGCGAATTTGATTCGTTTGGTGTTGTGGGATTTCGACTGCATTGTGGGAATGGACGTGTTGTCGAGCTATATGGCCTCCGTGGATTATTTCCATGGGATCGTGCGTTTTAGGCCTCAGTCCGGCGAGAAATGAAATTTCTACGGTGCTGATTCCCATTCGAATATTCCGTTGATCTCAGCGATGGAGATATTCAGCTTGTTGTCGGTGCAGAACGTTGGTTTTATGATTTATGTGTTGGATGCATCTTCTTCTTCGCATGTGCAGCTCGGAGACGTTCCAGTAGTGCGTCATTTTCCTGATGTGTTTCCGGAGGAGATCCCTGGTTTTTCTCCGAAGAGGGAGATTGACTTTAGCATTGAGTTGGTGCCTGGCACAGCTCCGATTTTGTGTGCACCATATCGTTTAGCGCCTGCTGAGTTGAGAGAGCTCAAGGTGCAACTGGATGATTTGCTAGAGAAAGGTTTTATCAGACCTAGCATGTCGCCGTGGGGAGCGCCTATCTTGTTTGTCAAGAAGAAGGATGGCACGATTAGGATGTGCACTGACTTCCGTCAGCTGAACAAAGTTACTGTTAAGAATAAGTACCCGTTGCCGAGGATCAAAGACTTGTTTGATCAGTTGCAAGGTTCTGCTGTATATTCGAAGATCGATCTACGTTCAGGGTACCATCAACTGAGAGTTAGAGATGAAGATGTAGCGAAGACTGCCTTTTGTACTAGGTACGTGCACTTTGAATTTCTGGTGATGCTTTCGGATTGACCAATGCTCCTGCAGTCTTCATGGATTTGATGAATCGAGTCTTCCGCGAGTTTATAGATCAGTTTGTGATAGTGTTCATCGACGACATCTTTGTGTATTCAAAGACTCCTTTGGAGCACAAGGAGCATTTGAGAGTTGTTCTTCAGACGTTGAGGGACTCGCAGCTGTATGCTAAATTCTCTAAGTGCGAGTTCTGGTTGGATCGCGTCGTGTTTTTGGGTCATGTGATTTCAGCGGATGTCATTTCTGTGGATCCCAGTAAGGTAGATGCTGTTTTGAACTGGGAGCGACCTAGGAATGTGTCTGAGGTTCGTAGTTTCTTGGGTCTGGCTGGCTATTACCGTCGTTTTATAGAACGTTTCTCTAGTATAGCTAGGCCGATGACTCAGTTGACTCAGAAAGACAAGCGGTTCGTTTGGACTGAGAAATGCGAGAATGCTTTTCAATTGCTCAAGGAGAAGTTGACTACAGCGCCTGTGTTGGCTTTGCCTTCTGGTTCAGGTGGGTACGTTGTGTGTTCTGATGCTTCGCTCAATGGATTGGACTGTGTGTTGATGCAGCATGGTCCAGTCATTGCATATGCATCGCGGCAGTTGAAACCGCACGAGACTCGATACCCAGTTCATGATCTGGATCTAGCAGTTGTGGTCTTTGCGTTGAAATTTGGCGCCACTATCTGTATGGCGAGCAGTTTGTGGTGTATTCAGACCACAAGAGTTTGCAGTATTTGTTTTTGCAGCCTGACTTGAATATGAGACAGCGCAGATGGATGGAGATGCTAAAGGATTTTGACTGTGAGATCAAGTACCAGCCTGGGAAAGTTAACGTAGTGGCTGATGCGCTGAGCAGGAAAGCCCCGGAAAAGATGCTTGCATCGTTGTATATTTCTAAGGACTGTGAGCATCTTAGCACTACTGGTTGGAGGTTTTACCCGGCTAAGGATTATGTGGTGGTTTCTTCTTTCCAAGTTGAGCCCCAGATTATTTAGAGCATTAGAGCGGCTCAAAGGACAGATCCTTCCATCCACGTGTTGAAGTTGAAGGTCAGGGCTGGACAACTTGAGGACTATTCTGTCTCGTCTGATGGTTGTTTGCGTTTTCGTGGTTGGCTGGTTGTACCCAATCTGATAGATCTTCGGGAGGAGATCCTTAGAGAAGCGCTTTGCAGTAGACAAAGTGTCCATCCTGGTGCACGGAAGATGTACCATGCGTTAAAGCCGCACTTCTAGTGGGCTGGTTTGAAGAGCGACGTTGCTGGATTCGTTGCTCGTGCTTTAACTATCAGCAGGTTAAGGCTGAAAGGATGAGACCTGGTGGTCTGTTGCAGAGTTTGGAAGTACCCCAATGGAATTGGGAGCACATAGCGATGGATTTTGTGACGCATTTGCCTCATTCCAGCAGAGGTTGCGATGCGATTTGGGTTGTAATCAACAGATTGTCGAAGTCTGCACATTTTATTCCCTATGGTATGACGTTTTCGTTGAAGAAAATGGCGAAACTGTACGTCTTTGTGGTTATATTGCACGGTGTACCTGTTTCGATTGTTTCTGACCGAGATCCAAGGTTTACTTCCAGGTTTTGGAAGAGTTTGCAAGCAGCTTTGGGTACCAGATTGGATATGAGCACAGCGTATCACCCCCAAACAGATGGTCAATCTGAGAGAACTATCCAGATGTTGGAGGATATGTTACTAGCTGTTGTCAGGTTTTGGAAGAGTTTGCAAGCAGCTTTGGGTACCAGATTGGATATGAGCACAGCGTATCACCCCCAAACAGATGGTCAATCTGAGAGAACTATCCAGATGTTGGAGGATATGTTACTAGCTGTTGTGATAAATTTTGGTGGTAGCTGGCAAGATGCGTTGTCTTTGGTTGAGTTTTCCTACAATAACAGCTATCAAGTGACGATTGGTATGGCTCCGTTTGAGGCATTTTATGGTAGGAAGTACAGATCGCCTGTATGTTGGGAAGAAGTGGGGGAGAAGCAGCTGTCTTCCCCAGATTTTGTGCAGCAGATGAAGGATCACGTGGATCTGATTCGACAGCGGATGAAAGCTGCCCAGGATCGCCAAGCCAGTTATGCTAATACGAGGCGTAGACCTCTAAAGTTTCATGTTGGTGATCTCCATTTCCTTAAAGTTTCTCCTTTCAGAAGTGTTATGCATTTTGGTCACAAGGGAAAGTTAGCCCCTCGTTATGTTGGACCGTATGAGATCGTTGATAGGATTGGCCCTTTGGCGTATCGGCTGTTGTTGCCACCAGAATTATCTTCTCTACATGATGTCTTTCATGTTTTCATGTTGAGGAAATATGAGCCATATCCGTCTCATGTATTGAGAACTGACGAGGTTGAGCTAGATCAGACGTTGAGTTACGTTGAATATCCCTTACGGATCCTTGACAGAAAAGAGAAACAGTTGAGGAATAAAACCATTCCTTTAGTAATGGTGCAATGGAGCAAACATGGTAGGGAAGAAGCTACCTGGGAGCTGGAAGAGAAGATGCAGCGTGAGTGGCCGCATCTGTTTGAGTAGATGTTTTATCAGTTTCCAGTAGTTGGTTAGTTGTTAGTTGCTATTTTCCCTAGTTGTTGTTTGTTGTTTGCTCAGTTATCTTGAACTCTTGGTTGTGAGTTCAGTTGTTTCCCCGAGTTTGATTTCGAGGACAAAATTGTGTTTTAGTGGGAGAGATGTGAGACTTGTGTTTTCGCAATCAGGTGTTGCTCGGGTTGAAACCAGCTGGTAGTAGATTCTTGAGTTGAAGTCATCGAATTTGTCTAAGTGTTGGAATCAGCTGTTGAGATGCTATCAAGTGTCGCGGGAGAGATATTTGTTCGGGTTTGCATCATTGATGAGCGATCGCGTCAGCTGTTGGTATTTCAGCTATTGCATTTTGGTAGGAAGCAGCAGCAATGCTGATGTGGATTTTAGTTGTCGGTGTTTTAGTTGCGATGGTCAGCAGAGAGTGCTAAGGGACTCTGAAGCGACGACGTTTGTGAACAGGAACCAGCTTTTGGTTTCGCTAGTGTGTTTCTTAGCGGGTATCGAGACTACGTCGTTTAGTTAAGTTGGAACGATAGCGTTTTGGATTAGCGCTAGGAGATTCAGCAGTTGGTGTGTTAGCGCGTCTTTCAGCTGTTGCGTTGTTTTATTCAGCTGCTGGTTTGTTGATCAGCAGTTGGTAGCGAGGTGACGTGTCCCTATACGACGTCGTTTGGTTAAGTTGGTGCGACGCCGTTTATCCTTAGCGTTGTTTGAGAGATTCAGCTATTGGTTCGATCAGCTGTTGGTTGAGATAACAGCGATGACAACTGATTTTGTCGGTGGTATCTGTTCCTGTTTCTGTCAGCTGTTGAGTAGTGTATTTAATAGAAAGTTGAGTCTTCGAATTAGTATGAGATCCCATACTTAGAATATTTTCCTCGATTATCGTTCTCTGTCTCGAACCCTAAGCACTGTTCACCGTAATCTTTTCTGCCGATTTTCCGTCGATTCCCGCCGCTGTTTTGAATGATTGAGGTAGCGTAGTACTCCTGTCGTGAAGGTGCTTCATCCTATACCACTTTTGGAGGTTGTAGTTGGCTGGAAGCAGAATCGCGAAGCAACTCCAGCGTTCGTGTGTTAGCATCGTTCAGGTAGTGCTTCGAGTTAATTGATAAGATCTTATTAGCTGTTGCATAAACGCATATTCCTTTCAGCTGTTGCAGCCATGACTTGTTGTTGTTGCTCTGTTTCTTACCAGGATGCGAGGGCGAGCAGCAATACCGCACTCTCATCTCCCTGCTGGGATCTGTTAGCACTCATGCGCCGAGTGGTTAACTACCACAGTTCATGAGTTGGGCAACGGCAAGTTGAGTTGTTTGATGCATCTGGTATTCTGGTGTGGTGTAAAGACAAGCGGGTAATTCCCGTATGCTTGTACACACACCAGTGGCCACCATTTGTTGCAGATTCTGTTGAGCTGTGCTTGAGTTCCTTGGCTCCCTTCTTTGGTTGAAGCCTTCAGCTGTTGTTCAGTGTCTCATGCATAGCATCTGAATTTTATCTTATGCTGTTTCTTTAGCTGTTTTCAGTTGCTCTCCGTACTGGGGTTTGACCCCATGTCCCTCTGGGGCTTGGTTCGTTTTGTTTGTCTGTTTGTTGTTCAGGTTTCTCAGGTTACTCAGCTGTTCGTGGAGTTGGCACGGATGGAGGTGCCCTAGGAGGTGGTTAGAGTGTCACAGTTATTTATAGTATCTATATGCACTGGTATCACCGCGGGTGGGATGTCCCGAGTGATTCTTAGTCTTATGTAGTTGGAAGTCTGTCTTTGTTGTATTGTTGTACTATGTGATTGTACCTTGCTGGGATTACTTGAGTATTGTTGTATTTTAACTTATATTTTGAGTATTGCTACTATTTTAAATTATGTTATCTTTCTTTCAGGCCAAAAGTCAAAAATTTTAACCACTTTTTAATTGCTTCCGCTAGTGTTGGCGTGGTTTACTCTGTGTTGAGCACGAGGCCTGACACCTAGTTTCCGGTGGAATGAAATCATCCACTCGAGCTGGTCATTGGTAACCCTTCTGCACCTCTTAGGACACGAGGCCAGATGATAGAAGGATTAAATTCGAAATAGTGTAAGCTGTATTCCCTTACACAAAACTGAAATAAGCAGATGGTGCCAAAAGTAAACAATAGGAACATATTTGAAATATAAGACCTCGGATTTCGATTACACAAATCAGATATTACAACTACTGGAACTCTATATGAATTCTCTATTGTTGTAATGGATCTTAATACAGTTATCAAAATATCAAAAACAACAACAGCTATGTCTACGCGGAAACGCTGGCCATTGACAAACACACGCAGCCCCCAAATCTGGTTCAACTTGCGCCACCCGCCTGCCCCTGAGCTGCCTCACCTGCATCGAGAAAACTAGTGAGCCTAGGGGCTCAACAAGTAAAACTGAGGATAACAAAGATCACGTAAATGCAGGCATAACTGAATCAATATACATAAATTAAAGGAAGTCATCTGAATCTGAATATCGCTACTGAAAAGACAGATCGGAAAATCGGATTCGATTTTGCTTTATACTGAGTTACTTATGGTCTAGAGGCTCTCTGGTGGTCCTTGTGCATGAAGCATGTTATCTGAATCAGTAACTATGAAGGGATATTACAGTAGTACCATAATATCTTGGTCCCTTCCTGGGTGATCGGGTCCACTATGCCATAAGTCCTTAAAACTGAAACTTTAATTCCTTTACTTTAAAACAGCTTTTATACTTTGCTTTCAATCAAAGATCGATCACTGAAAACTGTTAGATTCACTGCTATGAAACTCATGTTATCTTTAAGAACACTACTGAGTGTACAGCTGGACTAGGAGCTGATGATAGCAAAGACCAGCTATGAAGAGAAACTACTTGAGAGTAATAAAACAGATTTGGTTCTAAGACAGCTTACGCGCACTGAAACGGTAACATAAGTTTCGTAATAAGAATTTCAGCTTTGGAAGGTCACTCAGCTTTGAGAAACCATATCAATTTGGAAATGAATAACACAGGCCGGCGAAGAAAATAGGCCTGATCTGCTTAAAACGAGGGTACTGCACAAGCTTAGACAGTCTCTAAACAGATTAGCTCAACTTATTTGACCATAACGTAGTTCCGATCAAACCAACACCGCCTATCTGTTCAGAGCCGATGTCCATAACCTTTACAGTACACCAGAAACAGAACTTATCTTTGGCTTATCGTATCTTGAATCTGTACAACACAGTATTTTGAAAACACAACTGATTTTGCTAAAAGATAACTGGTGAGTTTCCTCAACTAAAAACATTAAAGAAGTGAATCCTTAGCTTAAACATGAACATGAACTGGCTGAACTGAAACATGCATCAGGCAAGCATACATTAGAAAACAACGAAGCGAAAATATATGTTTTCCAGATGCAGCAAGAATCAACTTTACTTGCCTGAAGTGAGAATCGCAACGAACATATGGCCTTGGCTGGAAATCTGCTCAAGCACACTCTGTGTGCTTTTCTAAATATTTTGAGAGAACTAAAAGATTTTCTTGTAACCAAATGAGCTCTAAAACTCACGTAACTATATGGGAGCATGATTGGTAGTTGGTAGAAGGTACTATGATGAGGCATGGGATGTTGTACCTTTTCTTTGAAATTTTCTAAAAACTCCCCTGCTACTGTTTTAAATTTGTATATTGATTATACCATTTTTATAAAAACCAATTCTCCCATCGAAAGCGGTTATTTAAAAGAAAAACTGCTCCAGCTCGGTATTGTTCTTAGGGAGAAATCTTTCAAGAAACCATCTGAACCATTGTTATAAGCTGGAAGAAAAGAAATCAGCTTAGATAATTTAAACTGGCTTGAACTGAAATCTAGATGCTCAAATCTCAAAACAACCCTTAGAATAAAAAGGCTAACAATTGCGTTCCTATGGATTTTGGGGCACTACAACTCTACCCTCGTTACTGAAATTTCGTCCTCGAAATTTACTTACCAAACAGCTCTGGGTAGAGACTACGCATATCCTCTTCTGGCTCCCAAGTTGCTTCCCGCTCAGATTGGTTAGACCTCTGAACTTTAACCATTGGGATGCTACGATTTTTTAACTTCCTATTCTCTCTAAGAAGAATCCTCTCTGGTCTTTCTTCATAGGTCAGATCTGGGGCAAGTTGAACTGGCTCATAGCTTAAAACATGCGACGGGTTTGGAACGTACTTCCTCAAAGCTGATACATAAAAAACATTATGCACCGAGGACAGATGTGGGGGTAAAGCTAGTCTATAAGCCAGCATTCCTACTTTGTCCAAATCTCATATGTACCAATGAACCTTGGGCTTAGCTTACCTTCTTCCCAAATCTCATACGCCTTTCATCGGTGCTACCTTTAAGAAAACATGATCTCCAGATTCGAATCTCAATTCACGGCGTCTATTATCAGCATAGCTCTTTTGCCTGCTTTGAGCTGTTATCAGTCGATTACTTTCTTAATAGCTTCAGCGTTCTGTTCTACCAGATCTGGTCCCAAACCAGCTCGTTCTCCTACCTCATCCCAATGAATGGGTGTTCTGCATTTTCTGCCATAGAGAGCTTCGTAAGGGGCCATCTGAATTGATGCTTGGAAGCTATTGTTGTACGTAAATTCTACCAAAGGCAGCTTTGAATCCAAACTTTATGAAAAATTGATGATACAAGCTCTGAGCAGATCTTCCAATATCTGAATCACCCTTTCTGATTGACCATCTGTCTAGGGGTGAAAACCTGTGCTAAAGGTTAACTTAGTACCTAAAGCTCTGTGAAGATTCTTCAGAAAGCTGACACAAACCTTAGATCTCTATCAGAACGATCGAAATTGGAATATCATGAAGTCTTACTATTTCTCTTATATACATCTCAGCATATTTACTCACATCATAAGTTGTCTTCACTGGTAAGAAGTGAGCAGATTTGGTGAGTCGGTCTACTATAACCCAAATTGAATTGTATCCTTGTACAATTTTGGGTAAACCAACTACAAAATCCATCGCAATACTCTCCAACTTCCATTCTGGTATTGGCAGGGGTTTTAGCATCCCAGATGGTCTTTGATGCTCAGCTTTGACCAACTGACAAGTTAGGCATTCTGAAAGAAATCTTGCAATTTCGCGTTTCATGCCTGGCCACCAATAAAGCTTCTGAAGATCTTTATACATCTTGGTACTCCCTGGATGCACTGTGTATGGGGATGTATGGGCTTCTGTCATCAAATCAGATCTCAAGTGTCCACACTAGGAACCCATAATCTGCCTTGATATCTGACAATCCCTCCAGCTGTGGTATAGAGATTACTTCCCCTCTCTTCATCTTGCTTAACCAACTTCTTAGCTTCTCATCTAACAGCTGTCCTTCTCGGATCTAGTCTAACAGATTTGATCGAAGGGTGAGATCTGCAAAGATCACTGTATCATCATGGGGTACCAATTCTAATCCAAACTACTCAATCTCATTAGCCAATGGTCTCTGGACAGTGACTGGGCTAATCTTTTTGCTTTCCTGCTAAGAGCATGTGCCACAACATTGGCTTTTCCTGGGTGGTAGCTAATGGTACAATCGTAATCTTTGACTAGCTCTAACCACCTTCTCTGTCTCATGTTCAATTCTTTCTGGGTGAATAAGTACTTTAAACTCTTATGATTTGTAAATATCTCACACTTCTCCCCATACAGATAATGTCTCCAGATCTTAAGGCAAAAACCACAGCTGCTAATTCTAGATCATAGGATAATTCTTCTTGTGGTTCTTCAGCTGTCTGGAAGCATATGCTATTACTCTAAGATCCTGCATCAGTACAGCTCCTAAACCTAGCTTGGAAGCATCTGTGTAGATAACAAATTTCCCTTGCTCAGAAGGCATGGTTAGTACTGGAGCTTCTATCAAAGCTTGTTTCAACTTCACGAAACTCTGCTGGCAACTAGGGGTCCACTCAAACTTAACTTGCTTCCTAGTCAACGAAGTCAATGGAACCGCTGTCTTAGAAAATCCTTGAATGAATCTCTTGTAGTATCTAGCAAGTCCCAAAAAGCTCCTTACCTCTGAAACAGATCTGGGCACAGGCCAGTCTTGCACAGCTTCAACCTTAGCTGGGTCAACTTCTAATCTATCCTTCGAGATAATGTGACCTAGTAATGAAACCTTCTCCAACCAAAACTCACACTTGCTAAACTTAGCAAACAATCTCTTGTCCCTCAAAACTTGCAACACTATCCAAAGCTGACTGGCGTGCTCGGATCTGGTCTTAGAATATACTAAGATATCATCTATGAACACGATTATAAACTGATTCAAAAATGGCTTAAAAACTCTATTCATCAGATCCATAAAACAGATGGAGTGTTAGTTAATCTAAAAGGCATCACTAAAAACTCATAATGGACATATCGCGTCCTGAAAGCTGTCTTATATATATTGGCCTCTTGGATCTTTAGCTGATGATATCCAGATCTTAAATCTATCTTGGAGAACACTGCTGCTCCCTTCAACTGATCAAAAAATTCCTCAATCCTAGGCAAGGGATACTTATTCTTAATGGTAAGCTTATTCAACTTGCGATAGTCTATACAATCTGAAACTCCCATCCTTCTTCTTAACAAACAAAACAGGGCTCCCCAAGGGGATGTACTAGGTCGAATAAATCCCTTATCCAACAGATCCTGAATTTTTTCTTTCAGCTCTTTCATCTCCGTAGGAGCAAGCCTATAGGGTGTTTCAGAAACAGGAGCTGCTCTAGGTACTAAATCGATAGAGAATTCTATCTCTCTGTCTGGAGGTAATCCATTGATGTCTTCTGGAAACACTTCTGGGAATTCATTCACCACCTCCACATCCTCTAGCTCTGGCTTACTAGAAATAGTTAGAGAAGATAAACTTACTAGAAACCCTATCCCACCTTTCCTCAAACAGCGTTGGGCCTTCAAAGCTAAAATAACACGAGGAACTCTACGAAGCTGGTCAGATTTGAAGGAAATCTGAAATCCCGTGGACAGATTTACAGCCACTGTCCTGAGCTTAAAGTCGATGACTACTCCATATTTAGACAACCATTCTATTCCCAAAATCAAATCGAATTCAGGCATTGGTAAAGCAATTAAATTGGCGGTAACTACATGTCCTTGCAATTTAAGCTCTAAGTCATGATATATACTATGAGATATCAACTCTTCTCCTGATGGTACAGTTACGCAATACCCTAGGGACAATCTTTCTGGTTTTTAGGGTAAATTCTTAGAAAATCTTCCGCTATAAAGGAATGGGTCACACCCAAATCTATCATGGTGAAAGAGAACATACCAGCAACCAAAATCTTACCCGTAATCACAGTATAATCGGGGTTAGCTTTCTCAACTGTCATGAAGTAAGCTCGACTGGAACCAATTGTTTCGATTGTGGACAGACCCTGGAGATGTGTCCTTGAGCACCACACCTGTAACATCCGCTCTGACCTGCTTTACATTTTCCCGAGTGGTTCTTATGACATTTAGGGCAAACAGACTTGTTACTTCCAATGGGTATTGCACTAAGAGGTTGGGCTGGTATAGGTTTCGGTTCTTGGGGTCGCTACTGGTTATTATTCTGATTCTTAAATGGTGTCAGGCCCCGTGCTAAATACTAACAATTAACACATAATAAGCGCAAAAACACGGAAGCTAAAAATCAGGGATTAAAAATTTTTCGAAATACAATGGGCCTGAACTCCAAATCATACATTCAAAATATTCAATACTCAAATACTAGTTGACTCAAATTCAAACACAACAGGTAACCACATAATACAAATCAAATGTAGATCCTCAATACATGATAACACGGGGCATCCCCCGGCTCAATACATATCATATATAGATTGGGACTCAGGGACGCGGGGATCGACCAGCTGAACTTCCACTCGGCCCAGATTGGTTACCTGAAGCTCCTGCAAATGGGCAACGCAAACCCAAATAAGACAAAAGCAGGAAACAAGTACGAGGTCAAGCCTCAGTACGAAGAGCTATCAAAGCAGATAAACATGCAACATGCTATAAATCAATGCTATGAATGCATGAGGGCTGCCAAGGAAATCAGTCAACTAGGCTAGTGTATCAACCGGCAAATCAAATCAAATCGCCTCTATACCACGGTATCAACCGGGAAATCATCGGTCCGTGATCATCGAGACCCGTCGGTCGTCACAGCCCAGTGGTAGCCTCTCAAATCTGGCAACACCACTCCGATGATAGCGTTGGGCTGGTGCACAACACATCTGTTGGCAAGCTCCAACGTGGCTATGGTCACCAATCAAATCTGTCAAGGCCCAATATGTATGCATGTATGCCAATCAATATCATTTCTCAATGCATACAATTTATGACACATGAAACAGGAACATAATTCAATCAATTCAAGTCAATCCAATATTCCAGATTTCACGTAAATCACATAACAGGAATCTCACGAATTCATATCCTGAAATATAAACACGTTCATGCGCTAACTGCTAAGGGCTGCTCAAATTCGTACCTTAACAACTTCACTTTACCTAACAGATTTCTCCCAAAGTGTTGCAACCTCACGGCTCAAGCAGAACAGACCTCTTTGCCTTCAACTTCACGGCAGAAAGTTCCCAGAACACTGAAATCTGTTGCAGGTACTGAAATCTTAGCTCAATTCTATTATAAACATACGGTAAACCTACGGCCAGAGCTAGCCTCAAGCTCTAAGCATCCACACAGGTACTAACCACAAGAAAACCAAGCTCAAACAACAAGAAAGCTCACCAAAAGCTCACGCTAGGAAGAGCAAGCACGGCGCAACCTTCTGCCCGAAATTCAGTAGTTTCGCGCTCTCGACTCAGCTCAAAACAGCCTCCAAGATTGGTAGGAAAAGGAAGGTCTTCTCAAGAGGTTTCCAACGCTACCAAGAACTTGGAAACCGGAGGTCGGAATCAACGGGAAATCGCGATAGAAAGTGATGGTGAACAGTAGCTATTTCGAGGGTTTCGAGTTTGAGGATAAGAAATATCAGGTCTCGAATGCTCTAAGTGTAACTCAACACTTATATAAATATCCTCTACTCAAAAAGCTACAAAACGAGTCAAACACCGACAAAAACAGAGTCCTACAACTCAATTTAATCGCAAACAGATCCTACGAACAAAGCAAAGCAAAACAGACTTCACGTTCCTCGCCAAACCTCGCGCAAGCCCAAAACGACACCGTTTTGGCAAAACAGATCCCAGCGCCAAAACACGCGCAAAACACAAAACAGATTTCAGCGCTAAAACACGAAACGACGACGTAAAGATACCAGATCTCAGCGCTTCCAAACGTTGCTCTCGCGCTCGCAAGTTCAAAACGACGGCGTTTAGCAAACAGATCCCACTCCTACGCTACAACAGATGTCAACGCTTCTCGTTGACCAGTTCGCGAAATCTACTTACGCCAGCAGATTTCTCACTCCAGCTTTCACAAATTCGAACAGCCTTCACTCCAGCCTCTAGCGAACAGATTTCATACAACATTCGATCGAATCAACTTCAATTCTCCACCAGATTTCACCCGAAAAACACAAATAAAATCTGGACAATTCAACTAAAGATTTGAATATTTTCCAAAGCAGATTTCATCAAAATTCGAATCCAGAAATCTTAAATTCTTAATTCTCGTGACTAATCTAACTCAAATCCGATTAATCACTAATTAAAAATCTGAATCCTCACAAATGGCCTCTGATCTTCCTGTTGAAAGGAGTGCCTCTTCTGCTGTCTCTCCTGTTCAACATCTTTCCAGTCCCTCTCAACACGCAGGGCCTTGTCTACTGCATCCCTGTAAGTTTTGGGTCCTGCTAACCTGACATTCAACTTGAATGTAAGTTTCAATCCTTCCATAAAATGACTCAGCTTCTCCTCGTGGTCCCTTCCAATAAGAGGTACAAAATAGCAGCCCCTCTCAAACTTCTGGATATACTCATGCACGGTCATATTCCCTTGCTTCAGGGTCAAGAACTCTCGCTTCAATTCAGACCTCTTGTCTGCTGTGAAGTACTGCTCAAAGAACACTCTTTTAAACTCTTCCCACGAGATATTGGCCAAGTATACCGATAGCTTTGCTCCCTCCCACCAGATCATTGCATCATCTCTTAACATATAGATAGTGCACCTAGGCCTATCCAGATCTGGAATCTGAAGGTACTCAAAAATAACTTCCATAGACTTGATCCAGCTCTCATCAACAAGCGGATCTGTTGTACCATTGAACTCCTTTGGTTTCTATCTTCAAAAACTCTCCTGGGAATCATCATTATTGGGTCCCCTGATGCTGGGAGATTGGCCATTGCCTCTGCCGGATTGCTCTACTAGCAGCTCTAAGATTGGGGTAATACGAGCATTACTATCTTGACTAGGTTCTTCTATAGGGGTGCTTTCTTTACCTCTTCCTCTTCCTGACATCTTAAGATATAGCCCTCAATCCACCACAAAATAACATCACAACTCATAAGAGAAAGAACTCTTAACATAACAATAAAACTCACAGATCAGGAGGTGCAGACTGCGAAAGCTGCTCCTGACTAGGAAGTGTATGTTTATCTCAGAACCATGCTCTGATACCAAGTTGTGACGCCCAAACCCATGGGAATCAACGGAATTGAGGTAAATAAAATCGAAAGAAATAGAAGGACTAAATTCGAAATAGAGTAAGCTGTATTCCCTTACACAAAACTGAAATAAGCAGATGGTGCCAAAAGTAAACAGTCGGAACCGATTTGAAATATAAGACCTCAGATTTCGTTTACAGAAATCAGATATTACAACCACTGGAACTCTATATGAATTATCTATTGTTGTAATGGATCTTAATACAGTTATAAAAAGATCAAAAACAACAGCTATGGCTACACGAAAACGCTGTCCATTGACAAACACACTGTTGGGGATCGATTTATGGACCCTCTATTACTAGTTATTCTATCAATAACTAGTACTAGAGGGTGTAACCAGATCGAATGACAAGACGCAGGATTCAGCCAGAAGTTGAAGCCGGGTTCGCAAAGATCAAGTTGGTTTCAGCTGAAATTTGAAACCATCCCAATACAAGGCGAGCGCTAAACATGCCAGTTCCAGCTGGAACACTGGAACCAGCTCGACACTTCGGCCGAACGATCTGGTTAACTTAACTTAAGCTGCAATAGCTCATTGTTCTTGAATACATTGTGCACCGAGATACAGATTAAGTAATGTAAATAAAACATGCGGAAATAACTCAAACTGCACTCTATCGTTCGAAGCCCAAATAAACAGTTTTAACAACATAAGCAAATATGTGATGCGTATGAATGTAAACACTGAAAACAGTAAAGAAAGATACGCTGAATTTGTTTATGGAAGTTCGGATCTCAATCTCCTACGTCTCCCCTTCTTCCGCCACGGGAAGGATCCACTAGAAAACTTTGATTACAACGACCCTCGCTGCAACCCACTCCTACGACCCGCAGCCGCAAGAACTCCTAGCATCTACCACTGCACACCAGCCCGCAAGCTGTGTGACTAACTCACTTCTTTTACGCCTCAGTGAGAAAGGCTACACACACTTCTTTAATGTCTTAGTGTGAAAGACAACTAGACTTGTTTAACGTCTCTGTCCAAAGACTACAATGGAGAGTATTGAATCACATTAACTCTAATCTGTTTCGCTCATCTCTCGAATATGAGTGAATGTGTGTGTGTGAGATTACAGTGTAAGCACAATCTCTCAATGAATTAAATCTCACACACTCTGGGAAGTGCTCCTTGTTCGAGCTGGTTTCTGCTATCTTCCCAGGTTTTGTGTTGTGCGTTTCTTGATTTTCTGTTCGGACTTTGCACAACACACTCTCACTGTTATGGCGCATATCTGCAATCTGTTTCATTGCGCCTGTTTATAAAGCCGCTGCTTGGATATATCCGTTGGATACAAAGATGTAGACGTTCTGAAAAGTCTTCTGACGCATATGTACTTTGTGTCCTTTGCATTTAATGCGTGGCAGGCATTATTTGATTTGAACTCTGTTCATTGGCGATTCTGCAGCCTTTGGTCACTTCGAGCTCTGTTTTCTTGTTCCTGATGTGGACAAGGCAATGCAAATCAGTTTGAACCAATTAAATTGGTCTTCGTAGATTGTTCAAACTGTTTTGCTTGACCATATTTATTTGTCTGGCTCTGGTATTTCAGCTGGTGTCTTTATCAGGCTGGGCATTATTTGATTTGAACTCTGTTCATTGGCGATTCTGCAGCCTTTGGTCACTTCGAGCTCTGTTTTCTTGTTCCTGATGTGGACAAGGCAATGCAAATCAGTTTGAACCAATTAAATTGGTCTTCGTAGATTGTTCAAACTGTTTTGCTTGACCATATTTATTTGTCTGGCTCTGGTATTTCAGCTGGTGTCTTTATCAGGCTGGTTGCTCTTCATCGTCAATCTATCTTTGAGCAACTTCTGCATCTGTGCCTCTTTTTGTCTGCAGGTGAGCTTGTTCTGTTTCTTTTCTGCTCTTCGAGATGCTTTGAGGCTCCAGCTTTGCTCCATTCCCAGCTGGTCGCCAACCAGCTGGTTGATGTATCTGTGAGATCAGGCTTCTCACAGATATCATACGGCCAGCTGGTTTGTCTGCTCCCGACTGATCTTCTTAATCTTCAAGCTGGTTTGTCCTTAACCAACTAGGCTCTATTCTTCTCGTCAAGAGCCATTGTGTGTTTGCTTGTCCACTTGATCCATTCGGACACCTCTTACAAATCATCAGCAAGCACACTTTTAATCAGTTCTGATTCAGTCTACCCAAAGACTGAGATCCCAATGATGAAATGATTATTGCCGTGCTCAATTATCAAGCGTGCACTTCAGTTCTGCTCTTGATTCTGCGCTTGAACTGCTCTTCATACTCTGTGCTTGATCTTCGTGCTGCTCCAACATCCAGCTGATGAACCAGCTTGATGTTCCCTGCACTTCTGGAAGTAAACTGCCAAACCAGCTTAGGCGTCCCCTTACTGTTCCAGCTAGATATCTTTGACCAGTCCAGCTCAGGTGTCCCCTCACTGTCCTAGCTTGGATATCTTCACGTCTACTCCAGTCTAAGCAAGGATGAATGTCAAGTATAGCTGTCATACCCACTATCACATCTAACATACACTATAGTGCATTCTAGGTCTTTACTCAACGCAATTGTTAATCATCATACAACACAATGAAAGTAAAGAATGCCATAAACAAATGCGAATATCATATATAAAGATCGTTTCATACAAGAGTCTATGAACCCACACGCCAAAAGTTGGCTAGTTGGGCATCTACTCTAACAGGTGGTGTGAGCCTGTTCTCCAAGGAGGTTTTGTTAGATGATGTGTTGCGGTTTGGTGAGCATGTCTAGTTAGCGAATTTGATCCTTTTGATGCTTTGGGATTTCGATTGTATAGTTGGGATGGATGTGCTGTCCAACTATAGGGCCTCCGTGGACTGCTTCCATGGGATTGTGCGTTTTAGGCCTTTTTCTGGCGAGAAGTGGGACTTCTACGGCCAGGATTCTAGATCGAAGATCCCGTTGGTCTCAGCGATGGAGATGTTTAGCTTGTTGTCTTTGGGAAATGCTAGCTTTATGATCTACGCTTTGGATGCGTCTTCTTCTTCCCGTGTTCAGCTCAGTGATGTTCCCGTGGTGCGACACTTTCCCGACGTGTTTCCGGAGGAGATTCCTGGTTTTCCCCCGAGGCGGGAGATCGACTTCAGCATAGATCTAGTGCCTGGCATAGCTCCGATTTCGCGTGCTCCTTATCGTCTGGCGCCTGTGGAGTTGAGAGAACTCAAGGTGCAGTTAGATGATTTGCTGGAGAAAGATTTTATCCGTCCTAGTATGTCCCCGTGGGGAGCGCCCATACTGTTTGTGAAGAAGAAGGATGGCTCAATGCGGATGTGCATTGATTTTCGCCAGTTGAATAAAGCCACTGTCAAGAACAAGTACTCTTTTCCGTGAATCGATGATCTGTTTGATCAGTTGCAAGGTTCTGCGGTGTATTGAAAGATTGATCTTCGTTCCGGGTACCATCAGCTGAGAGTGAGAGATCAAGATGTCGCGAAGACTGCGTTTCGTACGAGGTACAGACATTTTGAGTTTTTGGTGATGCCGTTTGGTTTGACCAACGCGCCTGCAGTCTTTATGGATTTGATGAACCGAGTTTTCCACAAGTTTATTGATCAGTTTGTGATCGTGTTCATCGACGACATCCTAGTCTATTCGAAGACTCCTTTGGAGCACAAGGAGCATTTGCGTATTGTCCTTCAGACACTGAGAGACCAGCAGTTGTATGCAAAGTTCTCCAAGTGTGAGTTCTGGTTGGATCGCGTCGTATTCTTGGGAATGTGATTTCAGCCGAGGGGATTTTGGTGAATCCTAGCAAGGTTGATGCCGTTCTGAACTGGGAGCGTCCCAGTAATGTTTCCGAGATTCGTAGTTTGGTCTGGCTGGCTATTATCGTCGCTTCTTTGATGGATTCTCAAGTATAGCAAAGCCGATGACTCAACTGACGCATAAGGACAAGAGATTTGTATGGACTGAGCAGTGCGAGAATGCTTTTCAACTGCTCAAGGAAAAGTTGACTACTACGCCTGTGTTGGCTCTGCCGTCCGATTCAGGTGGTTTTGTTGTTTGTTCTGACGCTTCACTTAATGGATTGGGTTGTGTGTTGATGCAGAATGGTCGAGTCATTGCGTATGCCTCGCGGCAGTTGAAACCGCACGAGACTCGTTACCCCGTCCATGATTTGGAGTTAGCAGCGGTGGTCTTTG